>JBAMJV010004141.1:0-37500 GCA_037951105.1 Echinarachnius parma | reverse complement strand
TCTTCTCTTTTTTTGTATTCAGTTCGAAAACAATTTTTGACCCGTATTGTCACACAATAATTACAAAGGCGATAACAATAACAAATAATTATTCATGCATATGCGTTACAAACTGATATAAATCAGTATTCATTTATACTGGTACAATCAATGATTGATCGTATACATCGCATATTCAATACAGGAATTAAAAACAGACAAATTGTTCAGATTATAAGCGCGAGGACACAATTTTAGAACGCACAATCACCGGCCTTTAGTGACAAGGTGATAACTTGGATAGATTGCTTTTATGGAGTGGACAATAGGTAGAATTATCATTCAACAGCGAAAATCAATATTAATATGTCTGTCATTCACTCATTATCGTAGAAGACATAGAAATCTCTTCTATACCGTTTTCTTTTCAAGCTTTTCAAACTCTCGAGCCCCTGTCAAGGTTGGCTAATTGATTTTATTTGTCACCCCCCCCCCCCCCCCCAAAAAAAAGGAGACGCTATTGATGAAATTTGTTATTGGCGAAGGAAATTGATTCGTTTTCGACAAAAAATACTATAGTGACTGTTTGCAACCGTAGCAAGAGCCGACCTTGTTTCTACATAAATTTTATTTAATTTTGCAGAGTTTTCACAATTTAATGATTGTAGGGGCCGTCTACACGTATCAGTGAAAAGGCGCGATTTAAAAATCCATTTTGAGATCGAATGTTTTCAATTGATGTGGCAAAATATTTTGTTGGGGTGTTCTTTGGCATTAGAAAATAAGACTGCAGTAATAAGGGGCACAGTTCAAAATGTTTCAAATTAACTGTAGAATGATATTCCAACCACGCCAACCAATCGATACAAATTATAAAGATAGCTTTTCTTGTCATACTATATTTTTCACGATTATTAAGCAAAAACATCTTTAGGAAAACATGTTTTTGAAAAATGTTGTAGGGAAACGTGTTTTTGAAAAATGTTGTAGGGAAACGTTTCAACCGTTGCAAACAGCACTTAATCTCATGCAAAACATTTCAGGGGATATCTATAGTATACAATTACATAATTGATTGTTATCAAACCAGCCGTTTGATGAACTCGGGCGCGTGGTAGCGGTTCAAGTTTTCCATTTCTGTTGAAAAAAAAAACATTTTGGGGGAGGAATTTGGGGGAATTTTTAAACAGAGTTATACAATATCCATGTTTCAATTATTATAATAACAATTTAGAAATATTGTTGGTAGAGGAATGAAAATTTCTTCCCATCCGATCGAGACACAACCTGGCGGTGAACTTGTGCGCGTGGAGGCGGCTGAAGATCAAAGGAACCATCATCGGGTGCCGCTCTACTTGGACTTGACGCCTCCGACCGAGAAGATATAAAAATCGCAGCACGACTCCACCCCTCGGATAGTAGCCCGAAAGTTGCGGGCTCCGAGCCGACAAAGGACGGTAATATTTCACGCAGATGTGTCGTCCTATGGTTTAGCTCCTGAAGACTTTCACCTGTCGCCGTACCGCTCTCTTTCATCCCCCCTTTTTTTTCGATTTTCGCTTGTTAAATTCCGAGCGATGTTTTACGGGGAAAATTACTGTTTAAAGATTGCGTTGGCAATTCGGGAGGGGTTAAGGCCGAGAGAGAAAATTGGAAAATTGGGCGAATTTTCGGTCCGTTACAGTAACAAAAGACAATTCCCGTAAGCGGAAAAACAAGAATGACGTATTAGTGGGTGGATGAGGAATGGGGGCAGCAGGGAGAGAGACAGAAAGAGGGAGAGAGAGACAGTGACAGAGAAGGAGAGTAGGGAAGAGAGGGGAAGAGGCAGACACACAGAGACATAATAGAGAGGGGGAGAGGGAGAGAAGGGGAGAGAAAGGGGGGAGACGTGCCGAGATTGAAGACGCGGAGCCGAAGTGGAGGGGGAAAAAAATAACCTCATGCAGAAAGTTGTTACTGTTGCCGATTTTAATTTGATTATGGTTCTGATATCGTTCAGAGTCGGGGTGTAATTTTAGAAGTAAAGTAATTCATTTTTAGATTAGGACCAAGGTCGATATGTTGTGACACGTGGGCTAGAGTTACCCCCTCCTCTCCATCTCCATCATGCACCCCTGGCCCCCGTGCCCGCCCCTTCAATGTACACCCATGTTACTCGATGTATGCAGGTAGGTGCCTTCAAGCAAATAATGCTGAAACATTTGCCATCACCGATATTACTTGCTTGAGCGGTTGTGAGCGGTTGTCGAAAATTACAATTCAACAAATTACAAGAACCAACGTTGCATAACGTATAAACAAAAACAAATCCTTTACAACAAACAAATACAACTAAATATTTACAATTATGTATTAAAATATGATTTTTTAAAAATGAATTCTTCGATTATAGACCATGCAATCCTGTAATTTGAAGAAAATAAATTGCATAAAATGAAGTCGGCTCCGTCGACGAGGTAAGATAAAATGTTACAACCAATGTAAGCCGTTCAACTACTTATTTCTTCTTATAATTGTAATTTTTTTTCCTCAAACATATGGAAACTGACCAGAAATATATAACATAAATGAAAATGAGCAAAACAAATCGGGTTTCGTGAGTAGATTATGTTCCCGTTATTCCTGTCAGTAAACTTGTGCTCAAATCAACATTATTCTAAGATCATGTCATTGATATATCTGACATGTACGTAATTAAAACAAACGTAAACTTATTAATCAAGTTTAACCCCATTTAATGGATTTATTATTGTTATTACCAATTAATGTTTAACAAAAAAGCTATTTTCCTTTCCGCGATCGATCGGCGCCATTACTGAGGCAATATTCTAAACTTTATTTACAAATCATTCATCATAATAACGAATGCTAACCTAAATTTTTGGGCCACAACAATTAATATTAGGCCTAGAAACCGCAAGGAATTTTGTTTGCCCTGCCTCGCCGTTATTTGATATGTGTCAAACATATAAACAAACAAATGCTCAAAGTCAGACCAATCAAGCAAATAGTACCATGATAGTACTGAATAAACTTTAGAGCATTATACACAATTTAAAAATACGGCGCTTTTCAACAAGTGCATTCCGTGCGTGACAAATGACTTGACGTACACTACGACAAGTGTATTATTATTGGTTGTTTTCGGTGATTTAAATTCATAAAAAACAATAAAACGAATGGAAAGTGGTTGACTTTAACACAGACCATGGCGTCTACATGAACGAAAAACAAAAACACGGACAGTATATAGGAAAATGATACAGACGATGTATTTGGCGGGTTATTTTCAATCTATATTTTTAATATCAAGTTGATAATTTTTGGGGAGACTACTGAATTTTTTAGTTAGAAGTCGCCACTTTTGTTCACCGTAACTTCATCCCCCAGCCAATTCCAGTCAGGGATATTGAAAAGTATTTTGAGGTCGCCGTCGCTTTTTCGTCTTGCTGCAGTGAACAGTTTGTCAGGTTTGTGTTGATATCCCGGTATAAATTTCCGCACTTTTGTCACGATACATGTTTAGGCGAACCATTACAACAACAAAAATACAGAAGTATAAATTCCTGGCGTAAATCTAATACAATCGAATGAAAGAAAACGATTATTAGACAACCAATAATGGGCGGGTTTGGGTCTTTGTTCGCGTGTAATTTCTGTATTGATGTATTGTGCTTTCGAATTTCAATTTTCTTCGATTGTTGTGTCTGGGCGACGCGTCGCTTACGCCGGAATGTAGAAGAAATCAAGAAAACAAGTTTTAAAAGTCAATGAAAGTGAAAATGAAATGATTAATTCCTAACTACATGTAAAATCGGAAATAATATCACTAGCGATATTATTTCCGATACTATTATCCGCAATGGATTATATATTTACTATTACATGTAAAATGTATATATGTAACATTAATATGGGACACGAGTAAACTTTGGTGCAGATAATTTAATAATGGAAATTAGCATGGCGAGACTGAACAAAAATTGATTAGGCCTCTCCAAAAATCGTCAACATCCTTCACTGGATAATTAGTCTAATGAATTGAACAATATAAACAAGTGTATTAATACAAAAAATAAAGTAAAAACACGAATTTTGGTTATTTCTTTTACATCAGACAAAGTAATTGTACAGGTATAGCGCCGTTTTCTGTGCGCTTAATATGACAACTTAACTGCATTAATCATATACAGAAAATACACTTCAAAATTAGACCTGAAGTATATTATAATTATAATAATTAAAACAAATCATATATTAATCACACTTCATTATTAAAGCTGAAAAAAAAATCGGCATTGCATTTGAATAAAAATCTAAATTACTCATATTTCATCATTGCATTTGAATAAGAAATGTAAATTACTCATATTTCATCATTAGAACTGGAAAACAATCGCCATTGCATTTAAATAAGATATGTATAATATTATTACTCATATTTCATCACCATCATCCTCATCATCGTCATAATCATAACGTTTATCACCCCACCCGCTCCACACGTCCGGGGCTTGGAGCGGATATTCAGGGTGACGGTCCCGGGGAAGTCCTGGCACCGCAGGTTCATTACCACACCGACTGGAACATTTCCTGTCTCAACCAAATCTCATCACATTGATCATGTCGTCAATTATCACGATTATCTCACCCCCCTTTTCCTCTCATCTATCATTTTCCTGCACCCATCCTTACCTGTGTTTATCCCTCTCCCCATGTTCCTCATGTTCACGTCATTTATTTCTATTTCTTTTGTGTCTTCTCAATTTGTGTATCTTCCTTTTCTGTACGTCTTTGAAACAACTTAAACATTCTAAAATCACACAAGTATAGTTCAGCACTGGTTAAGTATGGTACGAGATATTTCGAGATGAGCCGAGTTATCCTGATTGATTTTGTACCCAGTGAGATTGGCATGAGTTGATTAACCAGACAATAATAAGCATAAGCTCGGTGCCAAACTCGTACATACATTTGCGCTAAATTTAACTCGTAGTTTATATTCGTGGTAAATATGGTAATTATGGAATCAAATGATGTGATATTCATCGACGAGCTCGTAAAGCTCGGAACTATATCTGTAATTCGATAAATCGGCACCCAAATCGACGACGAATTTGACAACGAACTCGACACCCGACCCGGCATCAATTTGGGCGCTTAATTCGACACCCATCTCGACACAAAACTTGACAACGATTTCGGGATTGAACTCCCCCACCAAATTCGACATCTAATTCGGCATCCATTCGACATAAAAATCAGCGCATCAAAATTGGTATCTGAATTAGAATCGAGCTCGGCACCCGATGCCATATTCAATTCGACACCCAACTTGGCTTCAAATTCGGCAACCGAATATACATCAAACTCCGTACCGAGCTCGACATCCAACACCATACGAAAATCAACACTTTAATTCGGTATTCGAATTCGAAACTAAAGTACGACACCAAGTTTGGTTTTTAATCCGGTACCCAACCCAGCACCCCATTCTGCACCTAAATCGGCACCCAAACAACATACACTCAACTCGACATTCAAATCGATGCCTTAACCGGCACGCAGTTCGTACCTTCTTGGCAACTACCTCCAACAAACTCGACACGAATGCGACACCCAACTCGAGACCCAACACGACTCCAAACTCGGCTCCCAACTTGACTCTAAACTAGGACTGAGGATTTCAAGTCACCAAATTTGACACCAAGTTCGGCACCCGACTTGACACCAAATTCGGCAGCCAACTTGACACCAAGGTCGGCACCCAACTTGACACCAAGTTCGGCACTCAACTTTACACCAAGTTCGGCAGCCGACATGACACCAAGTTCGGCACTCAACTTGACACCAAGTTCGGCACCCAACTGTACACCAAGTTCGGCACCTAACTTAACACCAAGTTTGGCACCCGACTTGACACCAAATTCGGCAAACCATGACACCAAGGTCGGCACCCAACTGGACACCAAGTTCGGCACTCAACTTTACACCAAGTTTGGCAGCTGACATGACACCAAGTTCGGCACCCGACTTGACACCAAATTCGGCAGCCAACTTGACATCATGTTCGGCACCGAACTTGACACCAAGTTCGGCACCCAACTGTACACCAAGTTCGGCAGCCGACATGACACCAAGTTCGGCACTCGACTTGACACCGAGTTTGGCAGCCGACATGACACCAAGTTCGGCACCCATCTTGACACCAAGTTCGACACCAACCAACTTGCTACTAAGTTCGGCGCCCAACATGACACCAATCCGACACGCAACAAAGCACGTAAATGTACACCTAACTTTGCTCTCGATTTGGCACGTACCGAGCTCAGAACAGAGCTCGACATTCAATTAATCAACTCGTCACAGTGAATATGAATGTACACCACGCAAATAAAACAAACAAACAAACATATCAGCATTCAAATTGAACTGAAACTGCAAGGAGGATGTGCAAATTGTTAATGGTGTACAACCAACGAGTAAAAAACAGATTATAACCCCGTCCTCTTCTATTCTACATGTTCTGTGATGAAAAAAAAAAACTCTTTGTCGAATCGAAATCGTCTGACCAGGTCCGTATACTGGCGCTGATTAGATCTCTACAATATAATAATTACTTTTACATTTTGGCAGGATATCGCAGCACATCTGGTCTCATCTAATTATATTTTATTTTACATGTTTCGATCGCAATATACCAATTTGACACTATACCCTAGTGATCATTATGAAATCATTCGTCACATTTTCCTAAATAATAATTGGCGCCACCTGTTATTGTCATGCATTACGGTATGCTATATTTCCCCAGATATTTGTTTTCTTCAAATTCATACTTAATTTTGCTTCTTTTGTAGTTGGAGATTCATGACGGGTATACGGACTTTTTGGAGGCAGATGATAAACACGTAAATAATGTGTACAGTCCAACCTGTGTATAGTGACCACCAACGGGAAACACGAATAGTGACCACGTACTGCAGGCAGATGACCTCTACAGACAGGTTCCGTAACACATATTTTGGCTGCAAGGGATCACTTTTGTTGGCTACTAAAGTATAGGCAGGTTGGCTGCTATAGACAGGTGGCCACTAAGGCAGGTTTGACTGTATATATTGTATGAATGCCATCAAACCAGGTGGAGATAGAACTAGCCTTTGTGGCTGTTAATTTTTTAAAATTGATTTAACTGAGTAACTGATTCTCCTCGAGCGTGACGATTTTTATAGAGGAAGATGACGAGGTCAAAATGCATTTGCTTTGTTTCCATAGTACATTCGTATGTTCGTCGGCCCAACCATGACAACGGCGCTTTCTGCAATAACAAACAAACATGACAAGTTACACTTCCACTTTGGTGAAGGTAAAACTTTTTGTCAAATTTGACAATTCGTAAGTTTCTTCCTTCCCGCAGTTTGGAGTTACTCCAACTTCCAAGGAACACCTCATCTCACGCCGCAGTCATCGTGGTCATCGAACCCGCGGTGCAACCTGTGATGGCCTTATTAAATTGAAGCTCAAAACGAAGGAAACACTTCTTATTTCATCTTCTCTAATTCGAGTTTATTTTGAATATTTAATAAACAAATTAATGCAGCATTGCTCTCGTTCGCCTTTTCCTCAAATAGAACTTGAGTTGCCCGACATCTGCGCTTTACATATGGCGTGCAACTAGTGTCAGGAAACGAACGGTGTGATCTTACACTTCGGTCGACATCGAACGTTGGTTGATCAAGAACCAATCAGAGAGCTGCATTTCAAGCTAGGTACGGTTAGCTGCATGTGCTGTATTTAAAAAATCGATGTCCAAAACAAGGGGGACAAAAGTTTGATAGTTTCCCCCTTCCCAAGAAATCGATATGCGATGGAAGATCGAGGTTTTATCGAATTACAGCTTTTCTTTTTATCAAGAGCGAAACGGCGATGGATATTTTCACTCACCACCGTCACACTGATCGATTTGTTCAAGATCAGTGTTCATCTGTTCATGGACATTTAGTGCTCGTCATAATTAAAGAGGGTAACGACTCCTGTGATAGGCAACGTGGAAAGACTGGCTGACAGTGTGTGGGAGGGTGGGAGGGCTCGGGGAGCGGAGCTTTCCCGGGAGAGGTGGGGGAGGAAAGGGGGATGGGTTGCGATGGGACGCGATGACTTGATGGGGGATTAAAGACCAAGACCTGACTCACTATAATGACCCATCTCTCCCTATCTCTCCCCGTTCTCGAACATAATACACGTCATCAAAGTCAATGACACTTGTAGTTGTTTGTTATGATAATCGTTTAATGACTGGAAAAAACATACACGCACAGTCAAGACAAAGGTATAAACACGTGTGCGATGTCAGTAATAATTATTGAAACACGTAATTTGAGCAAATCTCCCCTCAGTCTTATGATGTTTGTTCCTATTTTCCTGATAAAGGACATTATCATCGGTTACAAGTGGGAATATCATGAAAGTTTGTTTCGGAAATGAAACACCAGCAGTCATACGTGAATGTCTATCTAATGCTTTGGTAACATAAACCACTACATTTAAAGGGATCTGGTATATGACTAAATTATGCTTAAATATGCAAAAATTGACAACGGATTGAATTTAGATACAAAATGTGAAAATTCACGTTAAATTCATATCAATTTTGCTAAACGCATTGCCTGATGTTTGTACACAGTGATCCCTTGTATTTAAAAATATCAAATCATAAATAATATATCAATATCATAGCGAAAAATTGAAAGAACAAAAACAAGGCTGGTTTCACACTTATATTACTAAAAGGAAAACAAACAACAAGGCAAACAAGAACCACTAGAGATGCATGTAAGTTTGGTCGATTCAGACAAAGTTACTAAAGCCAGGCGCAGACAGAGCCGACTCGACCCGACCCGACTGGATTTCAGTCGGATCGGCTCTGCGTGCGTCGCCTCGCGACTCCGATTTTGCCAATCGGAAGCCAGTCGGAAGCCAATAGGTCCGCGACTGAATCGGACCGACTGTGGCTTTCAGTCGGATCGGGTTGCTTCGGCTCTGTCTGCGCCGGGCTTAAGATCCCTTTACGAGGGATTCAACGAATTGCTTCAAGAACTTTCTTCTACAAAAACAAGTCCTAGAGACGCAATGTTCCTAGACACAACATCACGCCTCATTAATGTCTTGTTTTGTTGAGCAATTATACATTATTTTATGTTTAGTAAATAGCAGAAAACAAGCAGAAAATGATTTACAAAATGAGATTTGATAAGTTGACAACAATAATTTGCTAAGCACGGCTAAGTGGGTAACCAGTATATCCGTTTCCAAAGATAACTCAATGCCATGCTGGGTGCAGTAACTTAGGGCAAAATCATTTAAAGGATTGAGTATTAAAGATATTCTTGAAAAGTCTTTTTCCTCGAATTTCCAGAACTTTTTGTTTCATATTTTGAGTATATATTTGTTCTAACCCTGTATTCGTATATAACACGTATCTTAGAGGGGTTTTTCACATTGAATTATTATTTATTTAATATTCCACAATAGCTTGAATTAAAACAGTGCTAATGACTTAAATTTGGCCCATGCAGGCATAACGCATTAGGACTGCAGTACAATGTACATTGGCATGTTCAGAGTTTCGATTTGTGTAATGTTTGTTTAAAGGTGGTTCGGATCCGTAAATCAGACGCGCGCTGCCCTCTTGCGAACGCCTTGCGCACAGTGCGGACACATGTGCGCTCAGTGTTATGCAGTGCGCACAAGCTAGCCTAGTTCAAAATGGCGGTCCACGGTGTAAGTATCCCCAAGCCCGAAAATGTTTAAGGTTCATTCACGACCGTGTCCAGTTTCAACCTATCACAGCTGCACCTGCCATTTATCACATCCTATATATACCCGTTGCTTGTGCCCTTTTTTAACGTCAGCACCCGGCAATGACCTTCTTTCATCTGACTTTTTGTAAAGATCTAGTTTAAAAATAAGACCCGTATGTCCTATCTTACCGAAAACACTTTATCGTTTATATACAACACAATTAATACAAATTTAACGAAACTTCATTGTAATTCCATTATCTCTTCAAAGGATTTAATTATTTCAGACAGAAACTAATATAGCGATAATTCGATATCATGGTGTATACATGTCCGAGAGATATTAGGGGATATATAAGTGAGTAAATGTAATTTATCTAAATATTATAATTTAAATAAACTTGTATTCATTAAATGTATAATATTATACAGATGTTAAAGGTACGGTTGAGTATTGGTATTTCCCGAAGTGCCCCCCGATATTTTTTTGTGAGATAATGAAAAACTGACTGTCAAATTTGAAAGAACATACAATTTTAATGACAGAATAAACTTTATTTGATCAAAATCGGTTCAGAAACGGCTGAAATATCCATAAGTATATTTTTATTCAAAAGATTCTTCACCGGCAATCACCGGGGGATATTTAGACTTTTAGAAGAAAAAATTAAAAATGCTTAAAGACTACTTGGAAACAAATCTGAATAGGTTTTTAAATAGTCGTTGATAATATCTCTATTGAATCATTATTTTAACAAAACATTAAATGCACAATTTTGTATGAAAAATGGCTAAAACCAGTGATTTTTTTAAATAGCACCCTCTTGAGTTGTAACGGCTCTTTTTGAATGATAACAGGGGTTTTACTTAGTCGTTTGTAATTGTGTATACTTTTCGAGCATGGTGAAATTATAACTATTACTTTGTACCGTAATGGTGCAGGTTTTGGTTACTAAAGTTAAGTTTGACCAATACTCAACTATCCCTTTAACTGGTGGTGGAGGGAATATCACAGAATGTTCCTCTCCGAGAGATTTGAAATGCTATTGAGGGAAGATTATAAGTCCCGAGACGTAGTCGAAGGACTCATTGTCTTCACGAAATAGCATTTCAAATCCCGAGGGAACATTCCATGATTTTCCCCGACAACAAAGTTAGCATCTGTTATAGGTATATGACAAAAGTCATACATTCAGGCTCTCTAAAGACGATTAGAAAATGTAGCTTTTCGAAGTGATATGTTGACAAGTCATTGTGACGTCATAATAGAACCCCCTCTCTCTCCCAATGTGACGTCATAATAGAACCCCCTCTCTCTCCCATTGTGACGTCATAATACAATCTTTCTTACAGCGCGCGCCATGCGGTGAATAGTGGGCCGTGTAATTATTGCAATCACGTTACTGTGTTGAGCCAATCAATGTGTCCCATTTTACTAAGTCATATTATACAGGATGGCCCAAAAATAACGGAACGGGGCACTTCCCAAATTAAAGTACCAACATGAGTATGTACATCGGATAGGGTGTCTTTTCCAATGAAAAACGATACCAAGAACAGTAATTTTGGTCGGATAGTTTTTGTTTTAGGGCGCTGTGAGTGACACCATGTCAGGTTCCCATTTTTGTCAATTTTTAACGAGTCAGTGCCTGTTAAATCGCACTTCATGTCCGTCATAGTATCGAACAGCCATGCCCATTCTCTCGGCACACAGCTAAATGCACACGAACGATGGCGCGTAAATTGCTCGTTGTTCGATGCTATGACGGGCAGTAAGTGCGATAAAATAACAGGCACTGACTTGGTAAAAATTGACAAAAATAGGAAACTGACATGGTGTCACTCACAGCGCTCTAGACTCACGAAAGCATGAAAAAAGAGGTTAGACGTATTGAGGGTGGGGTGGGTGCAATTATGGCAAATATATATTGTCATGTGCCAGATGTAACAGAGTATTTTGTATACCTCAAGGAAAACGTACCTGTTGGGAGAAGAGATGGGGGCAGGGGGGCAGGGGGGCATTAATCGATTCTGGTGTTTACGCCTCTAAATGCCGTACATGATTGCTTTAGCTTGTAATTTGTTGAGACGCGATTGTTATCATCTGGGGGAGAGGTGGGCGCAACATTATTTGGCTGTCAACGATAATACGGTATTGGAGAGGTGTAGTGAATTTGCTTTAGAATAGTTTAAACCAGTTTGGAAAGGGGGTGTGGGGGTAGGGGCTCCGCCGAGTATGCGTTCCTATACGCCTGTGAATGCCGTCCCGGATTGCTTCAGCCCTCATTTTGTGGAGATGAGATTGATATCTTCTAGTTACGGCATGGGGGGGGGGGGGGGGGGGTAAGGGGGTGGGGGGTTGGCGCAACATTATTTGGCTGTGAATGATAAAACGGTATGTCATCGGTGAAATGTGTAGTGAATTTTCGTACAGGATTGCTTTAGCTTGTAATTTGTTGAGACGCGATTGTTATCATCTGGGGGAGAGGTGGGCGCAACATTCTTTGGCTGACAAAGATAATACGGTATTGGAGAGGTGTAGTGAATTTGCTTTAGAATCCTTTAAACCAGTTTGGAAAGGGGGTGAGGGGTGAGGGGGGGGGGGGGTGGGGCGTTCGTCGACCTGGTGTCTTCGCCTCCACTAAATGCTTCACCTCTCATTTTGGTGAAGACGATATTGTTATCTTTTGTCATGGGGGAGGGGTGGACGCAAAATGCTTCATGGCAGTCAATGATCTACGGTATGACATGCCACAGGTGATTACTTTAATCGTTTATTATATGTACTTGTTTGTAAAGGGGTGGGGATGCCGCTTTCGTCGACTTATTGTATCTACGCCTCTCACTGCCGTCCCGGATTGATTCTGCTCTCTTTTTGTGGAGACGAGATTGCTATCTGGTGCCGCCGCCGAGGAGCTATAGATCCAGACCCGCCATGGTTATTATACGTGCCGCTTACTTCAGTCAGGACGCGTTAACCTAATTGGACAATAATCAAACTGACTTCTTTTCCTAAACACGGATCAAGATTGTCTAAATCTGGATGGAAAAGAAATGAAATTATTTGATCTGCCTTCGAGATTAGGCTGAAGGTTGCTTTTTTTTTCTCTCTCGCTTATTTTTGTCATCATTGAGCATCGAGGCTGTAAAAGATTTATTAACACAATAATACGATTCGATTATCAAGAAATAGGGTGATTGGGTACTAGAGGAACTAAAAGGGGAGTAATTCGCAACAGAAAACAGAAATGGATAAGCGGCTAGAGAGAGCATCTTATCCCCACCTCGTTCTGGGTCATTAGTTACCAACCATTGCCAACGGAAACCGAATCTCTGTATCGTTCCTGCTTCTAAAGTCATACTGACACTATCATTCGGAAGGCTGATTTTTGAATTAATTGTTTCCCCTGAATAATTCTCTAAGCCTTATCAATTCGACATGGGATCGAAACTTAATCATCACCAAAACGAGTCGTCAATATTAATCGGGGGAAAAATTAGATTATGCACTGAAGCGTGATGCCCGCAGTTTTCGTAGTAAACACAACAATTATATTTCATTTGTATTCATAACGTTTGGTTATTATTAATATGCGCATAATTTTACGAAATAATATCATACGAAAATACTATTATAAATGCATATGTTTGATCATTTTTATTTCCTAAAATTATGGGCTATCATTCCACCGTTTGGAGAATGATCATTTTAATTGACAAATCTGAATTGTTTTCATTCGAAAAGGGTATACAGATCAAATGATAATAAAAGTAATGCAAATTAGGCCGGTCTGGGTATCGAACCTATAACCTTCGTATCGCAAGACGAAGGCCGAACCAACATACCACGACACTTTTCTAAACCAATCCGAATATCGGACACCGCCGCTTTGTCGATATAGGGAAATTTCCCCAGCCCAGTCATGACGTCATGATGGACAAAGTCGATCTGATTTGATATGGGGGTAGTATTAGGTCGAATGTATATAATAATAATAATAATAATAATAATGGTGGCTACTTATATAGCGCACGTTCCGTCTTTCGACGCTCGCGGCGCATCACTATTATTACCCCGGTCATCGGATACATACTGCACTCAATCCAGCACACAAAGTGCACATTGTCCACTCCCTGGGGAGCATTCCAGCTAGGCAACCTCGTAGGTGCACACAGTGCTAAGTAACTCCTTTCCATCCTTCCGGGTACCCATTTATACACCTGGGTCGAGAGCAGCAAATGTGGATAATTTTCTTGCTGAAGGAAAATCGCGATGGGCATACCTTGGGTTCGAACTCGAGACCTCACGATTGGAAGGCACGCGCTCTACCAATCTCGCCACACCACGTCCACAATCTATCCTCCATAGACAGTCAAACTGGCTTGTAAAGACCACCTTGTCCTTTATGTGGACATTTCAGATGCAAACTGACGTACTAGTAAAGAGGGCACGACAGTGTAAATATTTGGGTGTAGGGGTGTTAAAATCGGGACTCGGCTTATTATCCTGCCTTAAACATTTAAGTAAACGTGTAAATAAGGAAATGAAAAGAGATAGAAATTAATTATGACAAAGATAGCGACAGGGGAGAGAAAAGAGGAGAGAAGTTTTGATTTGTTTGTTGCGTGCGTCTTGCCTTGATCCCTAGGATCAGCGCGGTGGCAGGAGTGTATGGAAAGCCTTAAGTGTCAGTAAATATAACATGTCTACAGATATTTCGATCGCTCAAGTGCCGATGATTGTTAAAGCTGAAACTTTCTTGTGTAACATCGAACGATATTATCATCTTGACCAATCAGCACGGGCGTCAATCTGTCATTGATACCCATTGATCAGGGGGGGATGATCCATTCATCCATCCCCCCCTGATGAATGGGTATTACGTAAGTATTGACGCCCATGCCAATCAGGCACATGGCATTTGAGATGAAGGCACAATACAGCATCAACCAATATGATAAAGACAATCTTCAACATGTGAGAAACATTTGATAGCTAGATATCTTTTGTCACATTCGTCAAGCTCTGTGACTGGTCATGCCTGCAAATTCCAACTTTTATTCGTTGGACAATCACTAAACTATCATCGATGTCGCGGTTCATTGACACCACACGCCCACCATAGTTACGCATTGCCCCCTCTCGTCTGGGGAGCGCGGACTCGCAACGTGTTTGCCTCGCTGCCTCGGATCATCGGAAGTCGTGTGGTGAGGAGGTCTGACGGGGGCGCCTTCGTAGGGGATGCGAGGGGAAGGTATCCCAATTAGGTTCCAATTTGTTACAGACTACGCAGTGATTGCAGATATATTGGGATTGTATTGGCGTCGCGTATTTTCTGTTAAGCATGTTAAAAAGGGGGCTTGTAATAACGGAAGACCCTCCTACCCAGATCTGTGCACTTCAACTTCCGCCGCTCATCCTGCAACACGTCCTCCCCCAACCTTTGCGCAATGCATGCCGGGGTGGGAGCCAGGGGATCCAAGGGTGTAGCGCCACAACTACCGCATTCCAAAGACATATCCTACATATACTAGAAATTCACAATTTCAGGTGATGCCAATTCAACACCATTTGCGCGCATATATTAAAATATTATTTCCTTCATTTGCATGCCTGCCGTGAGCAGGTGAGAGTTTATAAAGGAATCGCTGTAGCATAATACCAATCAATTAGCGTTGAAGGAAGACTAACAGTTTCCCTACCTAATCACATATTACCACGTATCAACATGGGAGGTTTACAAGGCTAAACAAACTAGATTACAATTAATGAAAATTGTGAATGACAACTTAACTTAATTGGCATATTCAACAGCCATGTTCAATATAAATTGAAACATATTCCAAAGTTCCATCTATTTTCATAATTGTCTTATATAAAACAGACAAACTTGAAAGGTCTCAATATCCATATAGTCCATAGTCAAATAAGGTTTGTTTCTGTAAAGTTAGCCATTTTATCTTTGGATGCAGCATAATCAAACGTTTTACAGACAATTATGTTTATTAATACTCTTTAACCCGGAACACTTTGATTTCTAATATAATAACTATATGAACATTGAGCAAACAACCCCAGTGTTTACTCGGGATTCGAACCCGAGACCTCTAGACCGGCCGGTGCTCTACCAACTGAGCTCGAAAGTCCTTGTGCTATAGTTGTTCGTTCCTGAAACCCCTTTCCATGTTTCAATGCTCGTGATGGTCAGACCCTAAATTGATTACTTATCCTTCGGGTCTGTGCCAGGTTTATAATAGCGTTTGACCATCACGAGCATTGAAAAAGGCTTTCAGGGACGAACATCTAGCACAAGGACTTACTCGGATCAGTTGGTGGACCACCTGTCTAGCAATCCGGAGGTCTCGGTTTCGAATCCAAGCCTCAGGGAGACCCTATTTTCTTTGCTTATTTTCATTTAGTATAATTTACATATTTCTGGTAAGTTTCCCGATTTTCATGTTTGCTACTAATTACTAGGTGCTACATTTTCATAAATCGCTTAGGGAAAGAAGTCATATATATATATCATATTTTTTATTTAGATTTGCAATATTTCAAAAAGTCCATTAATTACTGTTGTATACAAAATCTGGTTGAAATAATCGTAACATAATTATATTTTTGGGATCCCCCCTTTAAGTAGTGTTTGTTAGTTTCAATACAGAAGCGAATGATTTATTAAAACTATCACTGAAGATTAAGGCAATATTCGTCAAAAATAAAAGATGTGACCGATTGGAATTTGATGCTGAACGGGAATCACTTTCATACTTCCCGCCATTTGTGACGTCATCTGCGAGCCGCCGCCATATTCATGATAGTTACGATGTGTAAATGCATTGAAGATGATGTATGAATACCTGAAATGTTTACTATGTTCATATCATATTATTTTGAAATGAAGTGAGAAAAATATTTGTTTACGGTGAAAATTGGGAATAAGTTAACACACTTTTGTACAAATAAACCAATGAGAGGCTACTCGTCACACTCGGATGCAATTTTGCAAATGTTCCCGTCCGTTTTGAATTTCAAGTAGTGGTTATCTTTTCATTTATCGACCGAATTCGCTCAAATGTTCACTAATAAATGATCTCCTCAAATACAGAAGTACATCGCAACCAAGTTACTGCCAGAGCGCAGGAATTAATACCCCTTTAATGGCGCATGTTTCCTTGCGGCAGAACGAAAGTGGATCAAAACGGTTATGCTCTCCGCTGCTGCAACGTGTCTGAAAAGATCAAAAAGTGATTGGAACTCATGATGATATCACCATGTTCAGTAATTCCCCCATTGCTTGCGATGATAATTCAAAGATTCCACTTTAGAGGTGATCGACCCAACCCACTCACGCGCACAAATCGTTTTTCATAATACCAACAACAATACTACAACTCAAAAGCAATGACAGGGAAGTCAATGTTAACTGGGATAAGGGGAATGTCCTCCGATAGTTCCAAAGGCAAACAAAGATGTTTTTGTTATAGGGTTCACTACCACGTGATGACCCTCTTCCCGTAAAACAAACACACAAACAAATAAACACACAGAGAACAAAGTTATCCATTAACCACGTATAAATCGAAATCTTCCTAACGCATGCAGAATTAATCATAATATCGCGTCGCATTGTCATAACGCTATCTCTTGTGAATTCGCATCTAGGGTGGTTCCCGGGCAAACCGCCACAATCATATAAGTGTTCCTAAGTTCCCACCCGGTTACGTGTCTGATTACGTCATCACTGGCCCATAATAAGTTGCCCCCACCTATCCCTATAGTTTTCTAACGGTTAAAGATAATATTGAGCTTTATAATAATGAGACTGCATTTTTCCAGAAAAAAAGGTTTCGATGTCATTTTGGATAGTTCAGTTGTTAATTCAGATCCGTAAGTTTTTTGCATGGAAATTACACAATTTCGGGGTGGACATGTGCTGATATGTGCAGCCATTTGCACCATCAACTAGGGTATATGATAATGTGGGACTTCATACTGTACTTCGTCATCCCGGATTACTGTATTCATTTAAGGATTACTCATGCATGCATTTTTACTTTAAAAATAAAGAGTATAGATGTTGCAAAGTTGGTACCGATTTAACCGAAATTTACGGGAAGCATGTATATTGGCTCAAATGAATTATTATTGTAATTGTTTTTAAATAATATCGAAACAAAGATTTCGATAGCAAAATCTGAACCTACCAATCGCTTCAATAATCATGATAATGAAGAAATGTAAGGCACTAAGACGCCACAGAGAATACACCAATATTCCACAGTCTACCATGGTCTGTACACCCGCCATAGCACCATGTATCACTTAGCGTCGAATGATGCTTTACGGGCACTAAGACTAACTTATTTCGACAATTTCATTGATGAAATAGTCAATATCAAAGCATTCTTTTTCCATCACAGGTGAGTTATGATAGCACACAGCATCTCGGCAATAAAAGCGAATATGTGACAGTTTTTGTTCGAGGGATTCCCTAAACAGTTTTAAAGCTTTAATTGGATTTAATTTGCATGATTCGGTTAAAATGTTGCTATCATATCTCAACATTATCTTTAACACGGCCAGGGGGTTATTGGAGTTCTATTATTATCATGTGCATTACATGTTGTAAATCAGCGTTATTATCGGACACTTTTGGAAGGGTTTGGTTTAATAAAGTCTACCATCACTGGCACAATTATTTTGCCCACGCGGTATCGGTGACAAAGCTTATCCTCCACGGTGAAACTTGTCAAAAATGTAACTGTCATGTTTGATTTTAGTTCAAATCGACTCCACTTTCTGATCAATATTGTATGTTTTATGATGAACGAATTGTATTCTTTGTGAACTATATTCATTTTTTGCAATACACACGTCTGTTTTTCAATTATTTGACACAGTTATGATTTGGATATGACACAAAATGAAGTCGTACGAACTCGGTCTTCTATCAGTACCAGGGCATAAAAGGGCTCTCACACCATCATTTCTCCTGCTAAAGAGCAGGAGAAGTTAATCGCTCTTTCCATCTGACCTGAATTGGACTTTCAACCTACGCGACCAATTCATATTGGGCATTTCTCCAGACGCGTACGTCCTCATGCATCTGCTTACAATTCTGAAGTCAGACAGCGCTACAGACCTTACAAACATCTCAAGAAGAAATCAACTCCGACAAATACTGTATGCAAAGGGATCATCTGAAGAGATCGTAGGTTCGAGTCCCAACGAATTCGTAATTTCTTATATAGCTCAGTTTGTATGTATTTTATTTATAATACTTCCTTTTGTGCATTGTAGTCAGTTTCCTGCGATGTGATTTTGTCAATAAGAGGTCGAATGTCTAATAAGTTAAACCAGATAATTACTGTTGGTTGGCTCGTTTGTATTTAACAATTGTCTTATGAAATGTATGCACGTTTTACAAGTCTAAGACAGAGTAAGGAAGTTAGACATCCATGCCAGAACAGCATCAGATGCTTAGTGTATCGCCTGAAAGCCATCTGGGAAACGCGTACATATTATATCAATTTGTTTAACAATCTTCCCCGTATTCCCAACAGGGTCGTCTCCCGTTGCTTCATTCATAGAAGTCTTCCAAACATGCCAAAAGGGTAAGCGGTGTTCCGGAGAGGGCTGTGATATGCTGTGTGATGTTGGTGCTCCACGTACATGACGTAATGTGATGGTTCTCTGTGCCCATGCAATACATATGTATTGTACAGGTGTTGATGGTAGCTCTGAATTACTCGTATCATGCAATATTTCCTTGTTAGCAAGGTCTGTTTTTGCCCAAGTTTCCCATTTCCTCCATGAAGGGACTTGGTCGAGAGCCAGAGGGGCTCTCTTGATTTTAGGTGTGTTCTAGGCAAGTTGTTCAGGTATGTGTGGATAGAAAGGTACATGATTTGAGGAGTTTGTCCATCTTCTCGCACAATACACTGTTAACTATCTTTCTTATTCATACGCTTGATCCCAACTTCTTTGCTGTTAGTTTTCTGTCGATGATTACTCGGGACTTCATTATGCTGAATACCTTCTTCAAGACTTTAACCTGGTAGTTCCCTTTATAAGAAACTGCACTCCGGGGTGTTTCCAAGATATTTGGGACGTTCCTCTTTTTCACTGGGTTACTGCAGCAGAAGTTGACGTTATGGTGGTTGCGTAGGTGCCCGGGGTAGCTGTAGTCTTTGATGGATCGTGGCTGATGCGTCAGTGGTACTGGGTCCTCCATCTTTTTCCGGTCTTAGGTTAGCGTGGTGCTCAAAACATCAACGTCAGTTGATTGAGTAGCAAGGGTAGATCTTGTCGTCTGCAAAGGCAAATTCCCTCGATGTTGTCTATAATAGACATGTCACTCACGTAGATGTTTAAAGAGCATTTGGGCCAAAAAAAGAAAAGAAAAGATCATTAGGGAAGGGTTTAAACAGAGGTTTGGTGGTCACCAAGTGATACTATGATTCGCTTGTTACTTAGTATAGAAGCCAGACTACGCATAGTCATCGGAGTGATGTGACGCTTGAAGATCTGAGGGGCTTTCAGTAGCTGTACATGTCTCCATACAGTTTCATCATAGAAAGATGACATATCGACGAGAGCCATGTACCCATGCTTTCATGGCGCGCTGATAACAAGCTTCGATATCGGTTGTACCAGCGAGGACTTGATCGGTGCAGCTCATATCAGGTCTGCAATCGATTTGCTCATTGGGCAAGACATGCCCTTGTAGCATTGGCTGGAGGATGAATCCTTTGCCAATAGGAGTCGTTCAAATAGTTTGCAAGATGTACAACAGGAGTGAGTTAGGTTGTTCGATAGCTGGCAGGATCATCAGATGCATGGTTTTCTAGTTTTCAAGACAGCAATGACTTTGTCTTCGTGCGTCAAGAGAGATGCCAGTAGCCAGTCACGGCCCATACAGTGGCCCAATGTTCTTGAGGTACTCTGGGGGTATATGTTCCATCAGTTCAAGCCGCTTTCTCACCTGTAGTAGAATTCGACTTTGTGTAAATCATTTTTAGTGCATGGACTAGTATGTTGCCATAATGTTGGTGAGGTTGAGTAAGTCCTTGTGAGATCTTACTTGACTTCTTAACGTGTTTCGTTTGTGGAGGGAACTTTGACAACGATTTGCTGACTCTGGGTGGTGGATGATGTTCATATATAGGCTGCTCCAAAATGTCGGGAAAGAACGCGACAAAAACGAGGAAAACGCATTGATGTTAATATCATAAAGAACTCGATTCTATTCTCTATAGCCTATATACTGCAAAACAGAATATGATCTGCAATGTTTGGTCTACCGCCAAGATCGTTTTTTGTTGTTAAAGAAAAAATATTGTCACTTTTTAAACGGTAGTCTGAAATATGAATCAGTGACGGATATACTAACAATGTTTTGTAACTTGTTTTTGTTTAATTCAGAACAGCTGCACCTTCACACAAAATGTTTCTAACGATATTAATTGGTTGTCGCTCGGTCAATACGTAGTTCAACTGACATCAGTCGTATAGTAGTGAAAGAAAAAATAGATTGCCGGAAGATAAAATAGGCATTTCAAACTAAAGTTGCCTTTCGAGCAGAGAAGAAAGAACGAGAGAATAGATTCTGAAGCAGTGCCTCCGGGCAAGGGGACCGAGAAGAATGGAACTATACACATCATAATTCATCGCGAAATTAGCTGCTCGATTGGGGAACAGATTGGTATAAAAAAATAAAAATGAAAAGGTTATTCCAACCACCACTCGCCCCCCCCCCCCCCCCCCCCCCCTCTACAACCACTGCCGCCTAAAGTGAATAAAAAAAAAACATATTTAAAAACTTGTATTGAGACAGGGATTAAGCCCGGTGTAGGGTATGCACGTAGAAACCATGGCGTCACCTGACAATTACCCGCTATTGGTGTCTTGTGACACGAGAAATTACACAGTCACAACCAATCATCGGCATCCCCCTCGAACCAAAGAGAGGTATATCCCGTCAGAAAGAGGGATTATGATGATCGGTGACGTTTGAATAGATTAATTGTATGTATTTTTTGTCACAATTAATGAGGCAGGGCATCGGTGAGACGGTGAGAGAGATCTTTAAAAGCGCCCCGACCGCAAGTTAAACATGAATTTATCGGTATGTGAGCGGCGACAAAGGCTCGCTATTAGAAGCTGACGCCAGCCCGACCAGCGCGGCTTCTTCGCACGACGAGCGACTGTCACCAAGGGATTTGACGGGGGATATGCACCTATACTAGTAAATTATATTTAGCTACTACATTCAGCCGAGACACGCTCGCATTGTCTGCCTCCTATTCGCAACTGTTCACGCCTCTGATTTTCTTTCTCAGTTCCCTTTGATTGTCGGCAATAGCCAATTACTTTGGATTTAATATCAAGTGATTTGGGGATTTATCAATCAAAGACACAGACAGACAGTCAGACAGAGAAACAAAAACTATTCAAGTGGAACACAAAACAATAACCGTTCGGAGTCCGGACCTTTTCCTCATTGTACGATTGATTAGCGAGGAAAGGTAAATTGGGCTCACTTTGTCATATTCAATTAAACACAGACAATGCTCGCTTGGGGGAAAATAATACAATATTTTGTGTAATAATGTCTACCAATTTATATGAAGCCTTCGATTTGTTGCGTGTTACATTTTTTTTTTACCACTGCTAATGCTATACTAGTACTTGGAAGTTTGGTCACTAAAACATAAATAATTTATAGAGTAATATCCGATTTGTTTTTGTTGTTGTTTTGGTTTATATTTATTTTGTTTCATTGCTGTATATATATATATATATATATATATAAAAAAATTACATGATTACTCCTTGCAATTATTTATATATTGGAATAAACCGAAGCTGATTGTATTAGTTTACTTCTCGCTTATATATTTGTTATTATTATGAACTACATATTTGTAATAATCAATGAACAACATCGAAAACCTAAAACAACATCAGCAGCCTCGTTATCAGTAATAACAATAGGCCAGAAATGTATCGTTGCTTAGTAGATATTCACTTATCACTTAATAATTATGCACAAGTCATTCACACACAACACACAAAACACATGCACACCCCCCCCCCCCCACACAGACATACACATACACACACGCACGTGCAAACAAACGAACAAACACGCATACAAACACAAACACACACATACACAAACACACACAAACACACAAGTATAACGCAAAAACACACACATACACAATCCATAGACACGCTCGATCGCACAGACGCACACATTACACGCACGAACACATGCACATTATAATTATACGCACAAACATAATCAAACAAAATTCACAATAAAGATATTACAAACATATTCATTTCTTTTTGTTTCTTTTATTTCTCCGACGATCGTTTCGATAGTTCGTGAATACAATATTTCAAAATATAATACACATTATATAACATACGATATCAAGGCACCTTAGCAAGGCGGGTGACAGGTAAAGTATATACTATGTAACAATAAGTACCCGACTTACAATACAATAATGTCGCGGTAATTTGATACATTTTACATTTATCTTCTCTGCTGTACAAATGCACTCGATGAACAAGAAATTGAGACGATATAAAAGTTTGTAAACAGGTATTTAAATATAATGTTGATTATTTACACGATAAAATACCCTGTTCTTCTATAGGCAAAAATTCGGTGGTTCTTTTATTTTAGGTGGTCACGCACATAATCCCCACCAACAAACATACTTATTCAAAAGTTAATTAAGGAGTGTTAAACCATCATAATAAAAAATGTTTCATATAGTTTCAAGAATCACATTATCGTAAAATTAAAACTCAAGTATGGTCTCAAAAGTTGTGAAAACAAGAATGAAGAAATTTAGTATACTTAGAGTACGCATGAATTACTGAAAATATTTTGTTTCTGTTCCAAGCAAACATATTATATTTAGAGACATTATATCATCACATCTCAGTCAAGAACATGATACAGAGTCGTTAAACACGAGTAACATTTCGACAGTTCAAGGCGTGTTAAAGATCAAAAGTAATAAATACAATAAATTGTATAATGTCACAATAAATCATGGCAATATATTTTGGTCTTCGGGGGCTAATCCTTGAGGTGATAACTGACACATTACCTCGAATGTTTCGGTGCTCTGCAGTGTGTTTCTTACGGGAATGTTAGCATTACGATCCACAACCATTTATTATTACTCATGCACGGAACCGGTAAAAATATTATCTTGTCTAAAATGTCAGCACAAACAAAAATAGGAGAGCAATGGGAGGATTACGAAACCGATCAGTCGTAAGCGCCAATAATTTGACGCGAAGTGTAAAGTTGAAATCACTCGCACTGACAAACTTGAACACGTGGATTGCACGATTCTTTCCGACATTGTCCAATGACCTATACTCGCAGACTGTCTGGGTGGATCATCGGGGGATGAGCCTACATGTTTGGATTACTCATGTTATGTATCGACTCATTTTTGACGGGTATGTAAAAGAGTAAAGAACCATTTTATAAGGGCACTTGGGGTCAACGGGGAATCACCCTTTACACTACATCCTAAAATGGAGCGTTGTTATTACATTCAAATATATTATTTTCTGCTTTCATATTATGACTTTGAGTTTGAACCTGCTTGGTTACCCTTGTGGACGTTAATATATTTGTGTATTGACATATTTGCTTATATATTTATCTATTTATGTATGTATTGATTAATTGAGCGAATAGCAGACATGCATCAGAGGTCTCCACATCCTCATGATAGGGACTATCATTTGAATGACCTAGAGTACTGGATTGCACATTCAAAGTGTAGAGATAAATTACTTCTTCTTCATCAATATTTAACTTCTAATCAGATAATTGATTAGTGTTAAAATCTTAACTCGGATAAATACAGCGATATTTCGATTGATTCGCTATTTAGGTATGTATGTATAGCCTCATATAGCAGAAAGTCTCAAACACGTGTCTTTAACTTTTTATATAATTTGTTCCAAACGAGGTCAAAGCAAATAAGAAAAGGATGTTTCACAAAGCACTCGGATAAATTAATAGACACTATATTTGTTTTAAATCCAAACCAACTTAGTTAACGTTTAAAGTAACTTCACTTCGCCGTTGCGATGAGGCGATGAAATTATTCCCCGGGCTCTAGTTATATAATTTATCATCTGTATTAAATCGTGATAATTTAATATTTTTGTTTTGAAAGTGACTCACTAGCCGAATTTGTTGCAGAAAATAGCTTGCACGTGGTCGGGATGATGTTGCTCTGATCGAAGATGACACGAGGGAGGGACAGGGAGGAAGGAGGAGGAAGAAATGAAACAAACTTTGCAAGTTCGAATCTGTCACTTAATATTCCTCATTAGGATCTTATCAGATCGTCGACTTGACAAGACTTAAGACGAAGAGCCGATTCGAAAAAGTGGATTATTAGCTACAGTTCTTTTGCAAACAAATGGACAAATAGGACGAAATATTTTAAAAAGTATGTGCTGACAAATAGTATGCAAGAAAAGATCAGTAATCTGTAATCTCCGTGTAGTTATCTATACATGCACTCAACAAACTTGTTGAATTTGTTACTCACAGTTAAAAAATTAGATTAGTTCATTACATAATTATGAATATCTCTAAAATAATTGAAAAAATAGTGACATTACTGCTAAGAGGCAAGACATGTTACCAAACATACTTCTAATATATAAGGAGATCTACTGTGACGTTTGAAAGAAAGGATATTTGTGAACATTTTCGTTAAAGTCCGCTAACGGCAACATTAATGAAAACAAAAATATGAACAGGAAATTGTAGGGAAACTCACATTGACTTTTATTTTATGCGTCACCAACACGAGTCACGTGACCGAGAGGTAAGACACCAATAAGAACGAAGAACAAATAGGCGGGAAATTTCGAAATCCTTTGGCAAACAGTCGAATACAAAAGGCCACATGACGCAATACATTCATTTGCATATTCTCATAAACAACTTTAAAAATAAACGGTAAGAAAATAATTCCGGTGGGCATAATCTTGCTTTTAAAGGCCATTAATCTTCTTTTTACAAATCAACTTACACTTTTTTCTTAACACACTAGTCATCAGCGACTGCTTAGTTTCAAACATTTTCCCACGAAATTTGGCCCAAATTGGACGGCAAGGTTTTGCTACATAGCGTGCACAGCGCGTGACGTCACGGGCAGCTCGTTCGCGTGACGTTTATATGTGTCTCTTTAAGAGTCATTTCCATCGCCAAATACAAATCTTGTTTGAGAAATTAAGGTTCATAACAAGGTGTCTCTTTCACGTTTCGAAATGAATAGTCTTTTTTTAATTGATTAGGAAAGGTTCCTAATTATTTCCTCCTTTTTCAGAAGCTCCCACTCGTATACGGGTAGACTATACTCGATGGAGGGCCGGCTGCAGAAGGGAAATACGGATACGGTGCTAGATGGTACGGACTCAGCGATACCTGCGGCCTCAGCGCGGCGTGGAGCGGACCCATCGACGAGTAGTACGCGCTGGCCGCCGCGGCTGCACCAGGAATGTGCATGCCGAGTCCGTGCGCGAACATTGGTTTGGCAGCCATCTTGAGCTTCTCGAGTTCGGCCTCTTGGAGGCGCTTGGCCTTGGCCCGGCGGTTCTGGAACCAGATCTTGACCTGGGTCTCGGTGAGGTTGAGCGAGGCGGAGAACTCGGCGCGCTCGGCGATGGAGAGGTACTGCTTCTGTCGGAACTTGCGCTCGAGCGCGAGAAGCTGTGACGTCGTGAATGGGGTGCGCGGCTTGCGGTTGGTCTTGTGCTTCCGCAGCGTACACTGCACCTTGGGACCAGTAAATGGCGCCCGGATCTCTGACGAACCTGCAATGCATGGAGAAACAGAAACAGAAATACGTTGGTCAGATATCAACAATGACACTGTTTATAGTGTATCTAGACTTATGATTCTGCACAAAAAAAAGATAAAAATCTGTATAATCAATGTATCACTCTCATCGTTATCCTTCTTCACGATGAGCTTATGTCATGGAGTCTATCTTCACGATGCCCTTCCTTCCACTGAACATCTCCTTTGTAAACTTGACATTCATACACGGATACGATCTAATCATTGGAATGTTCCTTAAGTTTGCTCTTCTTTTAAAATACAAATGTGTTAGTGTGCTAAAATAGAGGAGATAACATCTAAGGACATAACCATGATAATTTGCATGAAAATGACGTAACTTATATAATTATGATTAAGGGCCGTTAATTTTGACTTTGTCAGCAAGTGACAGCCTCTGAGAATTGGCAGTATAGCATTCTGTAATCTCATTCATGCAGAATTATTCATATCCAGGTAAACAATGGTGAAAGTTTCGTATTTTGTCCACGGCGAGTGAGCTGGCGAAGGGAAAAGTACGTCGAACTCTGTCTACATTATTTTCATGAATTTCTATTTTACATTCTCTTTGTCTTAGTGTTTGTCTGTCTCTCTTTCTCTCATGTCTTGCTTGATTTGTCTCTAATGATCTTCCAGTCTTTCGTTCTCTTGCTAAATGACTCCGTCTCACTTTCTGTGTATCATTTCTCTCTCTCTCTTTCTCTTTTAAGTTTCTTTATATTGGTTTCTCTGTGCATTATCATTCTGTGTTCCACTTCGACTGCATCCGTGCCTCAACTACGTTCATTCTCACAACATACACAACCTGGTTTAACAGACTATCTTCCATCCATCCATCCATCCTTCAATACATCCATCCATCCATCTATACCTTCCATCCATCCATCCCTCCATCCATCCTTCCAGCTTTCCATCCATCCATCCATCCATCCATCCATCCATCCATCCATCCATCCATCCATCCATCCATCCATCCATCCATCCATCCATTTTCCATCCTTCTAATCCATCCATTCGCAGCGGGCTTTCAAGTTGCGCGAGCAAACGAGGCGGGAACGAGGAGGGTTCCGAGACCGAAATTAAAGGAAATGACCAACAACTTCCCGTTCGTTAGCGTGAGTTAGTCCAAGTACACGTTATCGGGTGTAATAATCGGGAACAGATCCGTAATGGCGGTCCCCTGGTAAATCAGGGGCCAGACAACAAGACTAGGAGGTCGCGAGGTCGCGGAGAGTTAAAGCTCCAATGGTGGAGTATCAAATTTTGCAGTTCTATTACAGTTTCAGTTAAAAAGAAATGGCTACAAAAGCATTATGTGCTTCGCATCAATCATATTAAATCAAATCCCTATGCATATCAATAAGTGCGTGGCAATCAGCAAAACTTTTTCAATGACAATGACATTTGTGATTTTGTATCAAGCCAGAAATCCTTAAATGAAACACATATCATACAATACGTACAGTCATGTTGGACAGCATTACGATCGTTATTTGACTGATACTTTGTTTACGTTAGCCAGCGTTAAAAATGCATAGTATTTTGTAATGAAACAGACTAAGCGCGAGATCAGAGCGAAGGGAAGTTTAAACAACAAATCAAACGGTTGTCAAAATGTTAAATTTGTTAGCCAACATGGAATCGTTTATATGAATCTTTACTATGCTGTAGATGTACCGTATTCCATTGGCATTGGACATTGGGTTATTATTTTAATGATATCATTTTTAATTTTCCACACGCATGATTGAGTTATTAAATAGTGATTATGACTTAACAGTTAACTCAGTACTTGAGTCGTTATATTATGGCCTACCAATGCATAAACTGGCCTACATATTATTATTATGCTAGTGAGTTATGTAATATTTTCAAATTTAGATAAAAAACAAAGTCTCTTATAGATTATTTAGGGGAATTTTGAATTTGTGAACTATTACGATCATTTCCTACTCCTAGGAAAGACCACAGTTATCGAAGAATATCCCATGTTGAGGTGTTTTATGCTGACCTTAGAAAGTGTACTGTGGAGTACTAATTGCTGGTGTCAGCGAACCAATCACGTGGTATATTGGCACCGTGTGTACTGGTTTACTACTCACAATAATCTCTATAGAGCGCGCGATACCACGTTTACTGGGTCACACTCGGCTATATTTATTTTCCACTTTTCAGCACATCACATTAATGTCTGTCCCCCGTGATTGGATATCACAACACTCGCGACAAACTAGGCCAAATCAAGATTGATTCTGATTCGCCCACGATCGTTCATGATCAAGTCGGAGTCACCGACGAAAAACCGAGATGAATTAACTAATTCTTACAGTCAGAATGAGTATGTTGCTTGTCCTAAATTTCACTTTGAACCTTGATTAACATGGAAAACATCCTGGATGCTTTTTATTTCTCCCCCTTTCCTTTGCTCTTAACTTCCATAAGTTTTTAACGTTTTGCTAACGCTAACCCTAACCCTGTACCAAAAAGAAACATGCGTATTTCTACCCCTCTCCCTCTCTCCTCCCTCGCACATTCAATGGGCATTTACGTGTACACCGTGGCGTCGTGCTGCACCATGGGGGTCGTTAATGGAACTCCCATCGGGCGGAGCAGGCGGGACGAGAGAGCGCCTGACCGACGGAGAGCAGAATTTCGCAGGGCTGGCGCAGTTGTAACTTGGTCTAACAGCTGAAGACAGTAATCATGTTAAAAGTTCGATCTACTTATTAAAACAAAAATGAGAGAACTAGACTTCATGTAAGTTTGTTTTTTATAACATTCTATTATCGAATGAGAGGAGGGTGATGTGAATACCACTGTTATGGGAAAGCGATGGAAATTGTAACTTTTATTTAACTCCCGAGGCGCCACATTAAACAGATAATAGTTTGGTGTTCCATTCTTAATTCCTTTGCAATTGAGGCCTATGAGACTTGCATTATTCATCTGGCCTTACGTTAACGAGTTAATATAGACTGCTTATAGTCTACTGTATAGGAAACAGAATATCAATATGTATTTTTCAAACGAGTTCAGATATGAAAATAATGCTCTACACGCGGCCTATATATGTGTAACATTCTACACCATGTAGACCGAGCTCTCAAAAAGCTTTAAATCTTGAAAGTATTCTTAAGCTTTTTAACAAAAAATAAAGTACAAAAAGGGCGAATAAATTGTTTAATTAATGTAACTGAATTTATAGAATAACAATGCTTCGTATAACCAATGAAGGAGGTATAACCAGGGATATCTCTGGTATAACTCACAAACTCTATACAAAAACCCTGTGTAGTTTTTGTTATTGTTTTTTTGTATTATTAAACAGTTTTGAGCGCTTCAATAAAAAAAATAAAAAAAACAATACTAGTCATTCTTCTCAAGTTCGTTCGTAGACACATCATTATAATTTACTGCATGGACAGGTTCATGGTCTTTTTTAATAATGTAGATTAATCAACTTCTTGTAAAAAAGAAAAAACATGTTTAATATGCCATTATGATTAAAAACTGCGGGCATACAGACGTCTCTCTAATTTGTCCAGATCAGAATTAATATCAATAAAAACTGGGAATTTATGATGGAAATATGATCGCCGTATAATGACATGTTTACTGCCACTGATTTCGGTTGACTGTTTAAACGGTGGGCCATAATTCCACCCCCTCTCTCTCTCCTCTCTTTCTTTTTCTTGATTCTTCTACTCTTTCGCCCTTTCCCTTTTCTTTCTGTTTTTCTTTCCCCTTTCCCTATATTTATGTATTCATCTATCTCTGTCTGCATCTCTCTAGTCCTCTCATCTTCGGCTCTTCCCTTCATCAGATCTCTCTACTACGTCACTCCCCCTCTGTGCTCGTCTCCCTTTCTCTCTCCCCCACTCTTTCATGGCACCTGGTTTTACAGTCTTGCTCGACGGAATAAGACATTCACATCAAATTACCCAAAATATCGATAAATCCGTGACAAATTTGTGGACAGGTGGCTGTTTGATCGGTAAAGCACATTATCCACGACTCCACTCTGACCACGTCACTTCTCTTATTCTCTGAGATCTAGATCAAGACGCCGAGGAAAAAGTAGGGGAGGTGGCAGGGGGACTAGAGGCTGGCGACTCGTTGGCGCTCCGATTGGTAGCGGGGTCGTCGGGGCCAGCTCTAAAGCACGTATTGCAGACCTTGCAGACAACGCGGTTTACTACGCATGGGACTATAATAGTGATAGCTTTGCCAGAAGTCGCCTTTCCATTCGTATAATCATGGTATAATTAAAGTATTGAGATAAAATCTACGGCACGATTGGCTATTACTTACTACTTCCTTACATTATATACACATGAAGGACAAGGCTGGTTATAAGCGTCCAATTTGTCATTAATTTTCGGAGCGATTATGTTGTTGAAGATGGAAATTAAGAGAGGGAGCTGGGTCGCCAATTTCAACCTTGAACGACTAAACTGGGCCTAATGGGTTTCAAATGGGTATAACAGAATTAACTCGATTTTGTCTTGATTTGTTAGCGCCCAAAAGTGATGAATAGGAACTTATGCATTTTTTTAGTGACTCTGAGTTGTTGATATACAGTAGACAACCTGCAAGGAAACTTGTTTTTTCTTTCTAGATGGGAACACAAATATCAATATCATAATTGGTTGTGCATTGTGAGGTAAATTGGTATATTATTCCAAGAATGGTCCGTTGTTCGCAAATACAATACAGTAATAATGTTTTTAGGCAAGTTATATCTGAATGAAAACTATAATCAAGTAAAAGAACATTTTAGTTCTTTAACAAACGCCCATCTGGATATTGTATTACTTTCCATAGAGTAAAATAATCAATGAGGTTCTAATACACAATGAGTTATTGCAGAACATTATTACATATAAATACTGTCAGACTTTTGTCATCTTAAGTGCCACAACAGATCACTGTCATAATCGTACTGATTGTATTTGTCATATCATATCATAATTATCATTCTATATTGAATTATGTCACGTATCTACCTTTCTATATAGCTATAAATAAGTCCCAGTTCACTCCCGTTTATCCTATGCCTACAAAACAGAACATAACAAACAAAGTTAAACAGGGTCATTTGAGATCCACACAATTTCAATTTAACACCTCATCACTTAAATACAACATGCTCTTCCGTTTGGCAAATGTAGCCGAAAATCCATGTAATTATCGACCGCAGTGGCGCTATTGACAGAACAGAATCGGTGGTACAATCAGCAGCAAGATCAGGAGCTCGCTTTGTGCCGACAAACAGACAAACGAAAAAGATACAACCCCGCATGCACAGCCCGGGGGTTCGATATAGGAATAATACATTCACAAGAGAACAGCGACAAACCAACCGTTTCAATCAGATGAGGTTATATACAATAATTACTGATCTTTGTAAAATCATGTCGAATGAATAGGAAGATGATGATAATAATAGACGGTTTGATAGTACGAGCAACTAAATGGACGGGAAGTGCATGTGGATTCGGCCTGCATTGACGAGGTTTAGCTTGCCCGATCTCCTTTCATCACCGTTCATTCATTCTTTATGATGGTTTAGATTATTTTGATAGCGCACACAAACGACAAATTAATCACCGGTGATAATGATCATTATGATCTCTCACACACGACATCTCCGAACAAAAAGGAATCATTCAAACCGGCAAGGAAAAACAAGAATAAAAACAGAACCAAGCGTAAAACTTGAAAGCCAGAAAATCTTGATGGACAATACAGTCATGATGGGAGATAGTCACAGAGATGTAAACAATGTGAACGGCAGGTATAATTATTATAAGGTAGGGTAAATTACTTTTCGGTTTTGGTTGATGAGACTCGAGCGTCCCAAAAGCCAGGTGTGTGGATGATAATGATCGTGATATGCCAGGTGATTATAGGCTTTGCAGGGACAGAGGATCTGGGGTGTGACTAAGAATTAGTCTAGTATATTTTACCTTTGTTGTAATAATCCATGCATTGGCCATGAAGTATATCAATAATAAAATCCGTATTATTATTTCTTTTTTTATAAGTATTACCTGATTAAATAATCTGATTGCATCCTAATTATGCCGATCAATTATCGGTGCTATTTGTTTGATATTTTGTGTCAAAACTCTGTGGACAGATCAATTACAGATTAATCACGAAATATAAGCGTTAATTATATCAATTTGTGATATTTTTCTTTTCCTTACTATAATGATACTAATCGTTGTTTATACAAAATAATTATTTTCGATCATAACAACCCACATTCTTGATTGTATTGACATTATTTTGATATAGAACATAAAATGTGGCCAAATAACCGAACCCCAAACAGCGTCATAATACTATGCAATTTAAATCATTTGTGTTAAACAAAGCTACTTTTGCTTGTTTTGACTTCAAAAATAACGTGAAGTGGTAACTAGATAATTAATAGAAATTATGTACCATTATAGCTTGAAATATATAAACCATTGTTACTGTAGCTTATTTTAGTCTTTAATTTTTAAGTTTAACTAAACGTCTTTCATTAATTATATTTTACTGTTTGAGTTGTTGAAGAAAAGAGACTTATTTTCAAGTTTCTAACCACACAGCTAATTCTTCAATTTAAGTACATATTTAACGTGTTTGAAAAGTAATAGGCCCCGTTGCAGAAAGAGATACAATCGATTGTAAGTTACAATTAATTGTAAGTCAGATCATGTGTTCTAAATGCGCGAATCTGATTGGTTGAAAAGGGCAAAGTTTCTGACCTATATACAATCAATTGTAACTTATATACAATCGATTGTATATCTCCCTCTGCAACGGGACCATAGTCCTAAATTGTCAACTAACAGCACACGACATGGATTATGGATAATACACCACCGTCGTTCTTCATTTGGGAATCGCAAACATGAATATTGTCATCTGTCATCACACCAAGCCAAAAAACAAAGTTGTTGTGGCATTCAATTCGGCATTCCTTATTCTTTTACTCGCATTTTCCGATTCGTTAGGCAAGACAAGATCGGCAGATAAAGCCGACACAAAAGTACAACTGCGGGTCATGTTTGTCGTCAGACTGTGTAGTATGGGTGATTACAGGTGTTAAAAGAAGGGAAAGTGATCCTTCGAAGAGGAGGAGAGGAGGAGAGGAGGAGGAGGTATCTATTACGACGCTTAACAATAATCTTGCTTCCGACTCTTCTTCATCTCGTGGAATTCTTTGCTCCCCCCCTCATTTTTTAACCCACTTCCTACAGGTAAAGTAACGATGAACCATGTGATAATATAATTATGGTAATTTCAATCGTAGGAGGAAACGTGTTAAACGAAGTGAGTTGCCGAATATAAATGGGGGAATACAAAGAGATAAAGAGGATAATACGCTACACGAACTGTTATATAAATACAGAACACACAAACAACAATTATAAAGGTACGGTATAGGTAAGCCATAAAAGAACGGAAGATAGGAGTAAGATCAAGATGAGGAATAGAAACATAACAACAAAAACAAACAAACAAACAAACAAGCACACAAACCAAACATATTTTGGGAAAGTAAGGGTGACTGCACATGAGTGAAAAAGACAAAAAATAGGGGGTGATTTCTAGCAATAATGACAATTTCGCCCAAGTAACCTTCCAGATTATTTGGTCCAGGGGAGAGGGGCTTTGTAACGCTAATGGACCTACACGGATGGACGACCAAGCGTGGTTAAGACGGTTCGGTATGGCCAAGCCCAAAGTTCCCCACCGCTAATTAAATGCTTATTAACCACCATGGCATCAACAATAATGCAATAAATATTCCCTGAAATGTGATTCCTTAAAGGGACAGTCTTGTTAATAAATGGTTTACGGGACTCTCCAGAAAATCAAAATGTTCAAGGGATCTATAGTAACATTGCTTGTCAAAATCCTCAAAACTTACTTGGAACTCTAGCGGTTCTCACATACCTCGTTGTATTCGTATTACCAAATACCAATATAGCTTATTTGAAAACAATATTTACTCCGTTACTGGTAAAACATGTTACGGGCAAAGTTGATTCAATGTAAAAAGTGGATATAGCACAGCCCATCGTATATCTCTACACTATAGTGTCATCGTGTTCATCATGGCGTTTATTGCATTTTGCACTTGATTTCAAATAAAAAATGAAAAATGATAAATTACTTTATATTGGGAAATTGTATTAAGTAAAATACATATATTTAATCGTATTTATATATATCCATTCTTAAGGGGTGAAGAGGTCAAAGAGTTTAGTCACTACTCGATTTTGAATCTCTGAGACAATAACAAAACCCCTTAAAATAAATTTAACATCACTCCAAATCCAATCCTCATGATCCTGACACAAATGTTGCATGTTGTCAAGTTGTATAATAACAACATATATGATGTCCTCCTCGAATAATCAGATATAATTTTTGTCTAAAAATTCATTGTAATTCAATATGAACATGATATTGGCCAAAAGATTAAGTATTATTTAAGTAGTGCAAAGTGTATCATTAACAATAACACACTCTTTAATACGTTCATTTAGTACTACATGTACCTCCTTTTTTATACTTAGAAGATTATCAAGCAACATCAAGACGCGCACCCATAATTGAGATGTTCGTAAGAATAAATAGTGTATTGATATGGAATAATATTTATGGTGGATATTAATATTGATATTAATTCTAAAAGCTTTTCGATGCATTTTGCAAGCTAAAGACAAGACTTAACTTTCGTTTTTATTTCAAGAGCAATTTTCTTTCTCTCAATATGAAAAGCAGTGATGAATGCAGATTGCATTCATGAGTCTTTCAAACTATATGATTTCAAACTAAAGTAATCATTTCAAACCATATTATGATGATACTGTTACACGTCCAAACCTTTCATGTATAAAGGTGAATTACGTGATAAAATAAATACAATAATAATTGTCAAATTAGACCACGAGTATTATGGAGTATATTTGGTTCATATAGTTTGATTGGATATTCAATAATTTGGGACAATTATCGTTGGTTCTGTTACTTTTGGATTGAAAAAAAAAACATTCTGACAAATTAAATGATGACATTTAATTTCAAATCTGTAATAATAATATGTTTGCAACATAAAATGCATTATTATCTATAAATTTTTTAAATTTTTTAAATGAACATGCAATGGGAACAATCAGGCATAACATTATCTCACAGAAACAACGAGAAAATTATCTCAAGTCTGTTCCGTCTCAGATACAAAACAATTTAATTATATGGCTGTATGCATGTCTTGCTATTTGCAAGCTTATACAAATTATCTGAATTATTACCAAAAAACACCGTGTTGGTAAAACCATTAGTATAGGCCTATAACGTTACAGTTTGCCTTTATAGCGGATAAACAGTTTTTTTAAGGAGTTTTTACATTTATTACAAGTTTTTGTTCGAATGAAGATCAAACTATTTCGATAAAATGAATAAAACATCATGACAAAGTGAGATCACATTATTTTCATCAATTTCATGATTTAAATAAAAGTTTTTGCAATTGAATTGCAAAGTGATGATAAAATTGATGAGTTAAAATTCAACAAGTTCTAGTTTTAAACCTTTTGTAATTTAAATACGATTAATGTCAGGAATGATGATTATATAATGTCAATGAATATAACAAACTGTATACATACAATCAACAATCTAACAATGGCAACATTAGTTTAAACAAAAGTTAGAAATCAAATATTTTTCAAGAAAATGTGTCAAAACGATTGATAAAACATACCTGATGAGGGACTAAGTCGTGTAGCCTGGAGCCAGGGGAAACTGGAGGCGTTCCACGTGTACGTCTGCGTGGTCGGCGAGGTGCATCGATTACCGCTGTCGTCTTGCGACGTCGCAGTCGATGATGATGAAGACGACGAGGTCGATGACGACTTGGCAAGAATGTTCTCTACACTGTGGCTGGCGAAAGACGTCGCGTTAGATGATGGTGAGGTGGTGGTGGAGGTGGTGAGTTTGTTCGTAATGGCCACCGGGCTGTGAGGTGGCGGCGACGCCGGAGCTCCTGGGCTACATTCCATGTCAGAGTGGTGGTGGTGATGGTGGTGAGTAACGGGCGTCGCGGTGAGTGGCGATGGGGATTTGGCCACGAAGAGAGATTCCACGCGGAAATTGATTCCTTTTACACCGGGAGCTGGTGCTGGATTTGAATCGTCCGTCGTCCGCTGGGTCTTGCCTGACGGGATAGAGTCCGGAGCGACAGCGGCGGAGCTCGGGGAGACGCTGTGGAGTGGCCGAGTGAAGGCGGAATTGGTGCTGACTGTCAGCGTCTTCTTGGACATAGCGGACGCCGGAGTGTACGGCGCGTCGTAGATCGCCGTCTCGCTGCTCTGGTGCATGATATGCATGGGGGCTCCAAGCTTCGCGAGCAACTGCGGTCGACGAGAGTAATATTCCAAAAACCTCAACAACAGCCAGTTTATAAACGTAAATATTATCGGGACGGTGCGCTCTACAAGGCTGAGAGATCAGAGATGACTCGAGGTATCATAACAAAATGATGATGATGATGATGTAGGATGTAGGAGCTACTGTTGATTCGCCCTTGAGTGGGAGACTTTAAATACTGGCGGTCGACTGCTGCCTGGAGATGGAGATGCCCCAGGTAATTAACAAGCTGGTAGCGAGAGTTACGTACACCAAGACTCAGTGGTGTGGTGATCAAAACAGAAATATCATCGGTTACAGAACGAGCATAAAATCACATCGCTGGGTGACGAGGCATATCAGCTAGTATGTGAGTGATTCCCGTTCGACGA
>JBAMJV010004140.1:62500-166918 GCA_037951105.1 Echinarachnius parma | reverse complement strand
TGAAAATACCAATATAATTAAAATATTTTATATTGGCATCTGACGATTACTGGTGTCTTTGTGTGATCATGTAGCCTGGTGATTCTGGTTTGATTAATCACTTTGCAGTTTTCCCCTCTTTTAGGATCTTCACCATGCTAGCCTTGATAACGATTATACTCCCTTCCTTTAGTACAATGTGAGAATATACATGAAAATGGACTTATACTTGCACTAGTAAGCTGTCATTTCTTTCCTGCTAGTGGTACTGTCAATGTCATGTGTAAAAAGTGAATTGACATGTTCTTGCTGATATGTGGATGACATATTTATTGGCCTTCTTTTTTCTTGTGCATGGAAGTTGCTGAGCTTTACCAGGATGTCATCGAATTAGTTGAAAAAGATTCATTCCAAACACACATCAGCTTTCATACCTCGTTATTTTGACTTTCTATTTAGCACTCTTTCCAAACGATGTCGATGAACCATCGTATCCCCAGCCGCCTATTATGATACTGAGTGCAGCTTTGCAATGTAATATGCGAGGATGCATAACAACAAAATCACTTTGATTGGAATTGTAAACATGATTTTATAGTTATTTTATGTACCCTTTTAGACCTGAAAAAAGTTACAAGGGCCTGAATAGATTATAACGATGTTGCTTGTAATAAATAGCTATGATAGGAAAATAAAATAATATATTTCATATTCGTGGACTTGGTGTGAAAGGTTGGAAGGGCATATGCCTTCCAAACATGAGGTCCCGAGTTCGGAACCAGAGAGTGCCCGGAAGTATGGAATGTGATTCATTAGTACCGTATTCACATACAAGGTGTCAGGCTGGAAGACTCCCATGTGAGTGGAAATGTGCACTCTGTGTGCTGGATTGATTGCAGTATGGATCAATGCAATGGCTGGGGGGTTAAAAATAATTATGCATCGCGATCGTCAATAACATCATAACATCCATATTATCATTATAATTATTACAATTAGTCTGAGGTATGTCTTTGTTTTAAATTATTTTGTCTTGCATTTGTTTTGCCAGTGTATTGTTTTGTTTTCATCATATTAAATGCCATCTAACATGTATAAGGCTTTGTAGATAAATATTTTGGCCATTCTATAATTTGCACAATTTCCAAAAATTGTTATATATAAGCGTATGTAAAATTTCATATTTTATGTCTGACACGTGACATATAAAGACACGTGACTTAAAAACCCCGGGGGGGGGGGTACTCACGTATATTGGGTATACGGGGATGTGCCGCTGGGAAGGGTGACTTTTTCAAGAAAGATCCTTACACATGGGTCCCCTTTTCATAAAAAAAAATTCTTAGACATGGGTCCCTTTTTTTAATTTCCTCTCCTCCGACTATAATCTGAGTACCCCCCCCCCCCCCCCCCGGGGTAAAAACAATAGAAGTAAAAAGGCAAAATTTGGTATCAAAAGATGCACAACTATCTATGAAAGACAAATCTGAAGCAATGTGATGATAGCAGCATGCGTCTGGGTGTAATCATGAAAATACCAAAGAAGGACATTCATGAACCCTAAGGATTCAAGGCGCTTTTAACGTGTAGTAAGGGTAAAATCCTGAATAATGTGTTATGTGGCTTTCCCGTAGCTAGTTCGCGAGGTTGTCCACCTAGGTTGTGCTTCTACAAGTCCTAGAAGACAATTTCGGGCCCAAACCTTTTATAACATTCCATGTATATAAAACCCCCTTTGCTCCCTGAGTAATATGTGGAAGGTCACAATTAAAGTGCGTTGGGGAGATTTGAAAGGAATCTTTTGAAAACCAAATGTCCCACTCATGAAGATTAGGTTGTGCACTGTACAATAGAGCCACTGATGTATGCAGTGCCACTGCACGATACAATGGGCATGGTCAACTACTCTATTACCATTGATTGCAATCACAGCAATGGCATCCATGTGGTAGCTGCAAGAGGATACAAAGCAGCTTACCAATTATTTTTATTGGAAAATATATGCCACCTACCCCATTTTGCGAAACAATTATTAAGAAAAAAATTGATAAATCAATGTTTAAATAAGGGAAAAGGGGGCAACATCGACGATCGGTGTCCATTCAAGAGCTTCTATCAGATCACTTTAATTTTGATGAAACTTCTTAATTAAAACATGATTTCTGACGCTCAAAACTTTACAGATAATATAATGAGATACGCTTGTTTATTAATACAACATTCCCATGTCATTTCATATATATTTTAAGAAACTATTCAAGCTTATACAAGATAAATTACCACGGCGAATGTACAGTTTTTCGTGGAATAAGGTCACATACAAGACTGTTGCCTAAACGGTTGGAATATTTGTTTGATTTGATTTGATTTGAATTTATTTCCATATTTCACAAATAAATTTTGAACAAGTAATTATACAAACAAACAATACATTCAAAAACGAAATACAATTAAATGAATAAATTGAAGACTAAAATACAATAAAATATTACAGAATCAACAATTTGTATGTACTTAACATAACGTGAAATATGGGGGAACCAAAAAGAAGCAATGCGTGTAAAAATATTTGGTTCCCAGGGGTAATTGTGTCTAATCAATATTAATCAAGAAAAATGTAATGAAAGAAAACGAACAAGGTAAGAACCAAAAAAAGAAAGAAAGAATACAATTAAAGAAAAAAGACGACAAGGTGCCATGCCAAATAACAACTTTTGTTAGACCACAAGTATATATATATTACAAGGGTATTACAATCGATCCAACCGAATAAGAATACAACAATAGAAACTTACTTATAGAAGAGGTTATATAAGGTTATATAAATTAATGAATCTTAACTAAACAGTAATTATTTCGAGTACTTAAGCAATAATAATAATTTTAATTTACGTTTAAATACACGGAGAGGGGGGCTTGTAGTAATTTCGTTTGGAAGATCATTCCAAAATTTTGGACCAGAAAATAAGTAAATGAGAGGAACCACTCTGCCGAGTGGGGTAATTATGAAAATAATTATTCTTTTTAAATATTATCATAAAACTTTAAGGAAGTTCATTATTGGACAATTTATTCATAAATATCCCAATATTATACAAATATAAGTCAGTTAGTTTTAATACTCTATTTGAATCAAATAATTATATTGTGTGGGCATAGAAACCTGTTTTTATTAATAATTCTAATGGCTCGCTTTTGTATTTTAACTAGTTTGTCAAATAATAATAATGAACTACGGTATTGCCCCATGCTAAAATCCCATAATACATGTATGATAGTATTAATGTTCCAAAGAGGGTATGTAAAACAGTAGTAGGAAAAAAACTCCTTAAAGGGATAGTTGAGTATTGGTCAAACTTAACTTTAGTAACCAAAACCTGCACGATTACGATACAAACTAATAGTTATAACTTCACCATGCTCGAAAAGTATACACAATTACAAACGACAAAGTAAAACCCCTGTTATCATTCAAAAAGAGCCGTTACAACTCGAAGTGTCAAATTAACTCGGCGCGAAGCACTAGCGTAGGTCCTAATACGGGACTGTATAGTGCAGTGTGCGGTAATACGGGACTGTAGTGCAGTCACTGTGTGCGGTAATACTATACAGTAGTACGTGTATATTATGTATCGCAACCATAGAAGTATGACTCCAACACTGCCGTTGACGCAACTCGCAAGCCCCATTCGCATTCGTTCGCCTTTCGTTCACAGTCGCGCTAACACACGGAGAGACTGGTCCATGAGGCGCATATATCACTGATTTTTTGCGGAATGGAGGGAAAAATCATAATCTTAATCCACCCGGTAGTTGGATCACATATTGGAGAGTAAATTGCTGGTAAGTACCGTATCATATGTATAGTTTTAAGCACAATTAGCGTGCACACAAATATTTGGTTTCAGTCTTTTATTAGGAGAACATAGAACGCTAGTGCCTCGCACTAGCGGTTCTAAAAAGTGATACCCGGGCGTCAACCACTTTTATATGATATTTTGAAAGCAAATTTCACAACAATTAGAGCATTTGAATGGAAATTATTATTATTTCCCATGTTTTTTTCGATGATCTTTCATATGGAATTGAAATCAACCAAATCCGTTACAATCGATGTTGGGGGGGCACTTTGGAAATTACCAAAACTCAACTTGGCCTTTAACCTATATAAAATTCCAGTATTTCTAGAAATTAAATTACTTAAATAATTAATATGTGATTTCCAAGATAAATCACTATCAATATATAAGCCTAGGAACTTAATAGTATCCACTCGTTGTAAATGAATATTGTTTATTATAATATGTCCAGGGAGTGAATTTATCGTGTTACTAAAGACCATATATTGTGTTTAACAATATTTAATGACAATTTATTTAAATGAATCCATTTCTGAACAAATTTCATTTCATTATTAACTATTTTCAATAAGGCCTCTGGTGCACGATGTGAATAAAAAAGGTTAGAATTGTCCGCAAAAAGTATAAAAGATGAGGGCCAATGAGTGACGCCTGGGGTACTCAACAAGAGTTAAATCTGTGACTTGACTCATGTCCATTCACAACAACAAATTGTTTTCTATTTTCTTAATAACTCCTGAACCAGTCCAACGTGTGCCCACGTATTCCATAATAATTTATTATGATCTATTGCATCGAAAGCCTTGGAAAGGTCCAAAAAATTCCAACTGTGTGTAATTGATCATCAATAGCATTTGCAACCTTATTAATAAATGAAAGTAACGCATGGGTTGTGGAGTAGTTTTCTCTAAAACCAAATTGTGAACTAGATACAATTTTACAGTCATTTAAAAATGTAAGTGTACGTGAATAAACCAGCCTTTCTAGAATTTTCGAGACGGACGATAGCAAAGAAATTGGCCGATAATTATTTAAATCCTCATGACTACCTTTTGTAAATATAGGGATGACCTTAGCGATTTTCATTTTGTCTGGTACTTTACCAGTTTCGAGAGATAAATTAAAAATGTGAGTGAGAGGAGAAGCAATTTCACTAACAATATTTTTAAAAAGAAAGTTTGTAATGCCATCGTATCCAGAAGAATTTTTCGTATTTAAATTTGTAATTATATCAATAACCTCTTGTTCATGGATCGGAGTAAAGAATAACGATGAGGAATTTGTAGCATTTAAATAAGTATTAAACACACCATCTGTTTGTGGAATATTATTAGCAAGGGTCTGGCCGATGTTCAAAAAATAATTATTAAACTGAAATTCCATTTTTATCCTGCATCTATTCGTCACCACTAACCACTTGAGAAATTGTATCATTACGCTTTTGAGGATGTAGTACTTTATTTATTACTTTCCAAGTATTTTTTGCATCATTCCTATATATTTCAAATTGATTTCCAAAATAACTTGTCTTTGCAGCCTCTAAAACCTTAGTAAGTACATTATGATATTTAGTATATTTATTCTTATTGCTACAAATAGGTTTTTCTTATATTTATAATATAATTTTTTTTTCTTATTAATAGATTTTAATAAAGAATGACTTATCCAAGGGTGCCTAGGTATTTTATAATAATTTTTACGTGACGGTTTCTGAAGCGGAATAATATTATCATAATTAGACTTATTATATCAACGAAGTTACTATTAGTATTATTACCATTAATATCGATAGAGTTAAAGACCACAGACCAATCAGCATTTAATAGGCTATTTCTTAATATATTAAGATTATGTTCAGATAAGTCCCGGAAGCCTAACACATCATTTTTGGTTAAATACATTTTAATGTGGGGAATAATCCTAAAAATCGGAAAATGATCCGAGATATCTGATACCAAAATACCAGATTTAAGGACAGAATTATCATTAACAAAAATATTATCTATTAGAGTATGAGATGTATCAGTTACACGCGTCGGTTTCCTTATAAGGGGAAGTAATGAATTAAAAAGCATTATATTAAAAAATTCATGACAATTGTTATTATCATTATAATTCAATAAATCTAAATTAAAATCACCCATAATACAACTTTTGTTATTAATTAAAGAAGGTGATATCAAAATATTCTGTATGATGTTAAACAAGTTATTAATATTAGAATGAGGGGGTCTATATATTTCACCAATTATTATATTCTTATTACCCGCGGACTCAATTTCAGTAAAAATTGTTTCAATATCTTCAGTCATATATTCGACTTCCTTTAGTACTTTATATTTAAGATTATTTGTAACATAAAATCCAACTCCACCTCCCCGTTTAGCAGTTCCATTATTAGTTATAAGAGAAAATCTATCGATACAAAACAAGGAATCAGGGACATTGTTTAATCACGTTTCCGATAATCCAAATATAGCCGATTCAAACTTTAATTCATTTACAAGTCCAGAAAACTTATCAAAGTTCTTGCTAAGACTTCTAATATTTAGGTGCATCAATAGCAATTTAAAATTACCTTTGAAATTACCTTGTTATTCACCTTCATTATATTTTCTGTTTTGGGGCCCATGAATCATTTTAGACTAAGCATCATGATTATGTAATGTGTCCCTACTATCAACGTAGAATAAATTGCTGCATAAATTTGCATTAATTAATGAAAGCTTTTGTTGGGAGCATTGAAAGGCAGGACCTTAGATAATTGGCCCATGTTCCTCTCCAAAGCGTATGTCCAACAAGTCATCGTTATTGGTTATTCATCAGAGTTGGCTGTAAATCTTTCGAGCAAAAATTGGCACATAGGTTCTCTAGCCCATACTTCGTACAACGCCATTGGCTACACGCCACCAGGAAGTGGTGTCAACAAGCATTGGCCTCTAGTCCGTTTGAACATCGAAGGTAATGGTCTGTAAAATCCCCAAATTTTATCGAGAGGAGGATCAATTAAAGCCTTGGGAATCTCTAGGGCTGACCACCAGGATAGATGATCGCAAACTCATATACATATGCCGTATAAACCGGAAATGCCGAAATGAGTCTTTGATATCGTTAAATAATAAACTAGAATCAACACCTTCCGCTAAAATACATCGGAGATTGCTCTAACATGGTCACCGAGCGAGACAAACAACTAAGTGTTTTCTCCAAATCATTCAACTTAGATTTGCCGGAAGTTACTGGACAGAAGATTCCAGCTTGGACAGTGTTATGTAATTGTAATGGATAAGAGTCATTGCATTCTTGACCGAACATATGGACGACAAAGGGTTCGTCAATTACGTGGCGAGAAGCTCCAAGAGTATTGCAATCACAAAACGACTTGAGGTTGTGATAACCCAATAGTGGAATGGGCAATTGCAAACCATGGCTGTCAAACGCCACTGGTGGTGCCAGGTGGAAATGTCGACGCCATCGTCCACCGGGACATTCTGTCAAACTACTGTCTCCCACACGCAAGAAGGCCCCACGGAAACCTTTTTTTCGGCTGAAACGCCAACGCTATGTCCCAGAGGGCAGCTGCTGTCCCGGATGGCAGCTGCAGTTAGAGAATTTATTGATGAGAAGGGGTTGCAGCATTGTCTTTTGTTTATCATGGCCTGCTTCTTATCCTGATACGAGCCCTCTTGAGCATGCCAGGGATGTCCTACATTCCGTGTAATATATTTTAAATAACTATTTTAGCTAATGCAAGAGAACCTACCACGGTTAGACCTTAGTCTATAATGGTAATATAATGTGTCCCAACTGTCGTAGGTAGGTAGAATGAATGCCTCCACAAATCTAAATTAATTCATGAAGACTTTTGTTTGGAGCATTAAAAGGAAGGTCCAACGAGTCATCGTTTTGGGTAATTTATCAGAATTGGCTGTAAACATTTTTTTTTAAATAGCACAGAGGCTCTCTAGGCGAAACTTCGTTCAACGCTATAAGCCACACGCCAAAAGATGACTTTGCCCGACCAGAAGGTGATGTCAACAGGCAATGGCCTCTAGTGCGTTGGAACGTCCCAGGTTACGGTCTATAAAATCTCCAAATGTCATCGAGAGGAGGGTCAATTAAAGACATGGGAATCTCTAGGACGTCCACAGTTACCACCATGATAGATGATCGCACATTCATTTACATGTGCCGTAGAAACCGGAAATGCCGAAAAGCAGCCTTCCATGAAATCAAAGCCTTCCGCCAAACTAAATCGGATATCTTTCTAACATGGTCACTGACGAGACTAACTAGTGAGACTAGTGTTTACTCCAAACCATCAAACATAGATTTACCGGTGCCAAGTGGAAATGTCGACGCCATCGCCCACCGGAACAATTTGTTAAACTACCGTCTCCCACACCCAAGAAGGCACCACGGAAACTATTTCCGACTGCAAGACGACAACGCTATGCCCCAGAGGGCGGCTGCTGTTAGAGAATGTATTGATGAGAAGGGATTGCAGCTGCAGTTACCATGGCCTGCTTCTTACCCTGATACGAGCCATTTGAGCATACAAAGGATTTCCTAGCCCGATACATCAATGACAAAGACAACTAAAATATTTAGTTCGTGCTCTGACCAAAGAGTGGGACGAGCTATCCTTCTACAGCGTCTTAAATCTCGTTGACAGCATCCTGCGACGTCTTAAGCACCGACCCATTATAGCAGTGGAAGCGAAATTAGTGGTCAGTGGTCATATAATATATTAGTGACTGACTGACTGATAGACATTTGAATATTGAACGCTGTCATGCAACCAAATCCGCTGTAATGTGTGTAATATTTATGTGCTGACCATCTATGTAAAAAAAATAATCCTTCATACTGCTGTCGTCTTGCCCTCTTTGTTTGTTTTACCCCTAATATATACTTTACGACTGGTATTGTACTTAAATGTCATTGTAATATGATTGTAAGGACTAATTGCAGTATTGTGGTATGATAGTATCGCCCTTTTCCCTTCGTGTATTTGCATGAATGATGTTATTAATGTTATAAACCTCTGTAATTGTCTAACATGCTTAAAGGGACTAAGTAACATTGTCAAAATCCTCAAAAACTTACTTGGAATCTAAGTCGTTCTATTGTACCTTGTCATATCCATATTAACAACAAAATGACAGAACAGGTTTCGATTTTCCACATTATTTTCAATTTTGTTCTAAAGATATTTACAATTGAAGTGTTCAGTTGATAATAAGTCTACTGGACAATGTAATCAGTGTACAAAGTAAGTGCTTTGAGTAATAATACTTTGTACTATTGTTTGATTTCCCGACCAAAAAACGCGTCCAATTAATGTAGAATGTTCTAATTGTTTGGCCCAAAAAGTCCAATTAAAGTGAGTGCACACATTTATTTGTCAAAATATTAAATCACACATCAATACACATTGTTTTAATCACTTTTTGTTTTATGCACTTGTCAACTCAGTTACTAGATCCCTTTAATGCATTTTGCTCGCAAAATTATTGAATAAATTATGTAACATCACAATATTATATCTCAATCCCTTTATATCATTTTTGCAAAAGGACCATTGACTCCTGTCGCGAATGCAGCTGTAACAGCCTACATTCAACTGGCCCACACAGCAGTTTTACTTGAATCTGCGGCCGCGCTTGAAGCTTTGGCGGTTGCAGCAGCTGCTGCTGTTCCTGTAGGTATCTTTTTTGGAGTTGTACTTGCATCGGTGTCTGCCTTAACAAAAAGTGTAGATTGTTCGAAATCAGAGGAGGCACTAATGGAAGACATCGACCAACATGTAATGCGGAATATGGATTTCGTAGTGCCATGTCATCGGATAATAAAGACACATTTGGAAAGGTAAGTAGATCTGTATGTGTGTACGCAGTTTGCGAGGTATCAGCTAAACTATCAGTGGAAACAAATAGTAGAAAACATGTCACTGGGAACAAATTCAGTGGAAAAACTGTTTGTTTGTTTGTTTGTTTTTAGTTCCGTATAAAACAAAACTCAGCATCAAAACAATACATGAAGATTCATATAATTATACAAATTAAAGAATTTACAAATCGTAAATGAAGACAAAATATAAGGCCTACAAGTGGTGAAAAAAAACGACTGCATAACCCATATTCAGCTGTGGGCCATAATACCCTAGTGCTGTTCTTCCATGGGGACCAGATAAGAGACAATGTAATATATACCAGAATGACCCAATAGAAAAATAATATAAAAACAAAACATATATTTATATATAATACAAAATACATACACACACAAAAATGAAATAAATAAGACAACAAATTATAATATCCCTGTAACCATATCAAACAAAAGCGCATATAATGAATATCATCAACTTTAAAAAGGGCAAGGATATCAGATATGTTTAATGTGTAAGCAAAAGTTGTTTAAACTTCTGCCAGAAGTAAAAGGCTCAACACCAATATCTCGGCACAAGAAAAGGAAAAAGTTACACTGATTTGCAAGGCTTTATCACATAAAATAAGCTAATGAAAGGGGATATAAGCAGAACAAGTGTTGTTTAATTACAGCGATACCGTGTTCTAAACCGAACACAAAAAGTAACTGCCTCCTAAGCAACTGCTCATAATTTCATAACTGATAATTGTTTCAAGATGTCCTCCTACCACAATATTGGCAAAGTAACTTGTAATGTTCAACTTGTGTGAAAATCAGAGATATTCATCACTGTATGGCTGAATGAGCACAAAAATTGAGTTAATAGTATGGTCGTTTTCTCCTTTTCTTCCTCTTTAATTTGATACCTCACACGATACATAATTTGCGGAGATACATGGTTTTAAAAGAGACGTTGGAGGGGCATTTTGGAAATTATTTTATCGAGGAAACAACCCTCAAAGATTACTTTCGATTTTTAAGGAGCTGGCAGGTGCAATCATTGATCCTTAAAGGATCGAGCGGGTTTGTTCTATTCACATCGGACGGAACAAAATACCCTCAAAAGACCTAGTAACCATGACCATTCAGGCGTATAACGAGCGGTTTTGTGTGTGCGCGCGCGCATGACTTTGCTAGGATTGGTTTTGCGTCTAAGTTCTCTTGCTCAGTCGAGCCTTTTCACTTGTGCGAGCATGATATCGACTTTCATCTTCACGACTTCACGGCTCATAAAAAAAACTTTTGTAAGCAAGCAGACCTGCACGTACCCTATACTCGCCGAGCACTGCGCTCCCGGACGTAGCCTGGGAGTCAGAGCGCGCGCATCGATGTACTAATACTCATAGCACTCGGCGCCAGTGCAGGTGGTTCATTCAAAAAGTCGCGAATAATAATAATTTGTAAGATCTACACAATGCCAACGATTTTGTATTATACTTACAAACTTGCATTACAATTGAAAGCTCAGCAGAAACAAACTAAAAATCAAGCCAAAAAAGCAACAAAATAACAGCGCTGAATGTCGCAAAAAACAGCAAACATTTGATCATTAGCGTGCTCATTAGTAGCACTTGTTTTGGTCGTTGCCAATTTGTAAGCTAAATAGATTCGCCAGTGGGTGTAAAACATGTAGCCACGCAATCATTACGATTAAAGCTAAAAGGTGAAGCCGATCATGTTATATGAACACAACAATGATGCGCCCTTGCGAAATCAGCAATTATTGTAATTGTGTTAAAATCGTGATAGCTGCCGTCATGCTTGGCTGATCGAAGTTAGCGGTCTATTCATACCCTTCCCTATTCATAGTTCCATACACATACTACCACGCCCAAGAACAAAATACAATAAGCCGCAGAACTTATACCCCCGATTATTGCGCATCCTGCCCCAATTTCTAAGAGCTCGTTTTTCTTAATATTTAGTGCCTATTAAAGATAAAAGCGATACATTAGCTTGTACTCTGGTTAAGTAACTGGCGTTTTTTTGTTTTACTTTGTGTTCTTTCTTATGTACGTAATAAATCGAGCCGCAATTGTGATGCAATTGTGTTACTTGTTAAACTTTTGAACGCCAGCAAAACGATATTAAAAATATGTTGTTGTTTTTTTAAGAAAATTGCTTGGTGTTAGTTTTTACTACATCTTTTGTTTGGGACTATTACAATCATACAGTCTAAAAATGTGTTTCATTTACTTGTTTAGTGTTTTGTCGTGATTATGAAATTATCATTATGCCCCAACCGCATTGCTCATAATAACTCATTATTTACAAGCACACGCACGCGCACATGCACAAATACATACACATAGACAATCACATACAAAACCCAAAACTACATTCTTGCTGTTTAGTTTACAGATAAGAATTGCCATTGCCACACAACGAATCACAATAGTGATAAATACTGTTTAATTGTATAAATAATGATACAAGCATGTATCAAAATATATCACCAAAATAACATGGAATCAAATTAGACAAAACAAATTTCGATGAAATTACTAATACGATTGGTGTTAAGTAAATAGTTTACAAATATATAAGTATTGCCATTCCCACACATCAAATTACACAAATGATAAATACTTTTTAATAGTATGATTGATGATGAAAGCATATAAAATAACACCAATCAACGTTGAAATCAAATTAGACAAAATAAAATTCATTGGAATCACTGATACGATTGGTTAAGAAAATAGTTTACAGACATGAATTGCCATTGCCACACAAGGAATAACACAAGTGATAAGTACTTTTTAATCGTATAAATAATGAAGCATATAGCACCCAGCACCCAGATATAAGTCAATAAGTGTAGGAACAATCCTGCAGGGCTTATTCGCTTAAACCATTTCGTTAAAAAGTTATGCTATTTTGATTAGGGGGAATTGTCTTTTTGGGTTGTGTTTAGTAGGGACAATTTAACCTATAATATACTCCGCAAAAAAAGAAACTGGACACTTGTAAAAGTTGAAATATTTCATATTAATGTACGATAAAGTGTAGATTATCATGTATCAAATTAAAGGGAATTTAGTCCTCTTCATGCAGGATATAAATTAAAGGTGTAATCGTTCATGCATGAAATGCCATGGTCAATTAACAATAGCAAGGTCTGTTTTCAAAAATAGCAAAAACAATGGAGGACCACACCATTCGACTGAAATAATCAGGATGATAGTAAGCGTTTCACCAAGATGTGCGGGTCAAGTAAATTATGACATTATTTAACTTAATTGTTATGAACAATCTCTGAAAATACAAATTTGTCAATCAAACATGGCCAGGTTATGAGAGCATCATCATACTGGTCTGTATTAGAGGCATGAAGCTTGTCTGTTTAAGTGTGTCCCCTGGAATTTTAACTATAGTTACCTAGAGAAATGTCATGTTACAGATTGCCCAACTGTTTGACCAATGGTGACATCAGTTCTTGAAGATCTGTGGACTACGGTAGAATTCTTGAGAAGAATTTATACCATTTTTCATGCTGAAATAAGGGCACAAACTGTGGTTTCGACTAATAAACCTTTGCCATGGAATTCCCTATTTTGTTACTTTTGGATGCAAATAAAACCTATAACGTTCACAATTTGTCTTCATTCATACTTTTTATTGAGATGAAGATAGAAAAGGTCACATTTGTATTGACAAATTATGCCATATCATAAATATTTGGTCTTATACAAGTGTCCAGTTTCTTTTTGCGGAGTATACATCGTGGAACTTTATTATCCTGGGTATTAAGAAAGAATGGCGTATGTTTTTTTTTTTTTTGCGTACGCAAACGGTGGAACCCCTCCCCCTACCCCTGTATGCTTACCGTACACAACGGCGTGAATGCGTACTCATAGCCCCTAATGGGCCGGTCATACTTGCGGTAGTGGACGTAGTGATCCGTAGGGTAATTAAATGTGGGTCAGACGTGGTGTAAGTACGTTAAACTAGGTTAAACTAAGTTGAACAACGTGGAACTACGTTGAATTACGTTAAGGTACGGTGGTTGGCCACGGAAGGGTACGGATAAGTACGTTTAAGTACATTAAACTACGCTAGACTACGCTAATGTGGGTACAGCTTGCTCACGGACAGGTACGGAGTGGTACGTCTGACTACGCTTGAGTACGAGAGACTGCGGTAGCCACTACGCTGGACTACGCTAAAGAACGTCAAACAACGGTAAATAGCAACTCCGCACGGAGTATAACAGCCAACCGGTGGTGTGGTACGGCCATTGCGCTTGTTCAAACATGGGCAAACATGGGCAGGTCTGTGAAATTTGTCTTATCTTTTTTAAATTAAACATGTCTGGATCAAGACTGTCGATGCTGGTTTTGTGCACGGTAAAGTACGTTAGAGTATGCTAGAGTACATTTAAGTACGTCACGAAGTACGTTAGACTACGCCAGACTTCGTTAGACTACGTTAGACTACGTTAAACTTCGGTTTAGTATGTTATTACTACGGATGCCTTTAACGTACCGCTCTTTTGAACATGTTCAAAAATTAAATCGAAGATCACGGCTCCCCCGAGTTAATACCAAGTTAGCATCACAGACAACTACGGTACGATACGGATGCTAGTACGTTCAACTACCTTCAACTTCGTTCAACTACGATCAACAACGTTAGCCACCACTACGTTCAACTACGTCCACTACCGCAAGTATGACCGGCCCTTAAGAACGCTTAACTTGCGATCGATTGGCGTTAAACAAAGTGTAACAGCGCATACTATGATTGTGCATACAAGCGTGTCGGCGCAGCTCGCATTCGAGGTGGTTGTGAAAGTAACAATAGGTAGCCACTGCCCAAGGGGCACTTCAATATAGATGCTCGGTGCAATGCCATATAAATCTTCAATGGTCAATCAGCGGGACGATACCATTGACCTGTACCTATAGTCAGTGGACGATACACGTCACTACCCATGCACGCACGGTACTGTAGTTTTATACAAGCTGCCATGCATCATTGCATTGGAATAATTCGCTTTTAAAACTCTGTGCGTGCTACGTATTGACAACGTAGTGGTGACATGCAGCACACGCAGTCCCAAACATGCCAATTAGCGTCAACCAATCCAAATCATTACCTTGTTGTTAGGGGCGGAGTCAAGTTTTGGCGCCTCGATCCCCGAATGAACGAAGCGCTCTATGTTTAAACTTTTGGTGAAAACCAAAATGAACTTGTCTTAGAAAAACGCTAATATTTAAGTTATTATTGCACCAAATTCTTAGCAAATTTCATGAAATTGTAGAGGAAACTCCATTCAATCAAATACGCAAACAAAAATAAATCATGATATGTTAACAATTTTAACTTTCAACTAATTTTTCTCGGTTCGAGCCCACGCGACTTGTGGTCTAATTTGTCGTGTGTCATCATTTATTAATTCTTTTGCGAATTTTGAAATATGACTTTTTTCTCTGTAATGTGTGCTCACTCAACTATGGATAAATGGTTACCTCTTATTTTTACGCATTGTTTTCCGTACTATCATAGGGATATCTTGGCCCGAGGAAATCTTCAAACGATTATTGGTCATGAAATTATGGGCAATTGTTTACTTTTTGGGTTACAGCTCGTTATTCCGAAGGTTCGTTATTCCGAAGGTTCGGTTATTCCGAAGGTTCGTTATTCCGACGGTTCGTTATTCCGAAGGTTCGTTATTCCGAAGGTTCGTTAATCCGAAGATTCGTTATTCCGAGGGTTCGTTATTCCGAAGGTTCGCTATTCCTAAAATGAAATCGGGTTCGTTATTCTGAAGGTTCGTTAGTCTGAAAATAAAATGGGGTTCGTTAATCCGAAAATGAAATTGGGTTCGTTAATCCGAAAATGAAATCGGGCTTGTTATAATTTCAGATTGGCGTAGCCACGGGAAGGAAGGAAGTCAATACCTCCCCTCCCCCTGGCCACTCCCCACCCATATACGACCTGCATAAACTACTTAATTAACCCCATTATTTTCCCTTAACGTTACAATGCCACTTTAAAACTATACGTATATGTTAATACAGATCCTTTATCAAGCAACCTCCTTCCCTCCGTGGCTACGCCAATCCGAAATTACAGTTTGTTTTTATTTTGTTTAATTAAGTTGTTTTAAATTTGTTGTATTTAGAGCCTGCAATAAGCATGCCCCTCCCCCCTTGCCTCTCTGGCCAGACCAATCAAACATTTAATTTTGTTCATCTTTTAATTTGATTAAACAACCCCCCCCCCCCCCCCCCCCCCTCCCACCCTTTCTTCCCGATTTCATTTTCGGATTAACGAACCCAATTTCATTTTAGGAATAGGCGAACCTTCGGAATAACAAACCTTCGGAATAACGAACTCGATTTCATTTTAGGAATAGCGAACCTTCGGAATAACGAACCCTCGGAACAACGAACCTTCGGAATAATGCAACAAATGTTCGGATTAACGAACCCTATTGTATTGTCGGATTAACGAACCCTCAGGTTTACGAAATTTGCGTCTTCGGAATAACGAACCGCACCCACTTTTTGTGTTCGGTTATAAAATACAGTTTTTGATGATCCCCCTACATTTCGAATTGAGATGCCCATCGGATTATCTAGATCTACTGAAACATACGTTACTTGTTTTTATTTTAGATAATAGGATATGATAAGATGATTATAGTTTTACAATAATTATGTTCTCTCTTACACAGAGAGCATTGCATACAATTAAAAACACGCTGTATCCTCAAAATTCAAACAGATATGACTGGGAACATCAAAAAGAGACAGAATAAAAAGGTAGATTTAAGACGTGCATAACAGTACTACGATTGCAAAGTATACTGGTAGGCTCTGTACTATGAATGATGATTATGGAGTTCAGGCCAATGAAGTAGATTGTTATAACACGAAGATGAGCATTTAGATCAACTAAATGTTGCCTATTTAACCGATTAATTACAATGATGTAACTTACGCGATGTAACTATGCGTCCACAATTGTGTTTATAGCTTAGCTGATGTATTTCAATATGTCACTCAATGTACTACTGCTAGACTTGAAACAATTGATGGTTCATTGATTCGTAATGAATTTAAAATGAAGATCTACTCTGACCATCTTCTCCCATCCACTCGTTTTCGTTTAAAGGTCAATGCAACTCTAGAATAGAGTTTATCCTACTTTATATACTCCGCAAAAAAAGAAACTGGACACTTGTATGAGTTGAAATATTTCATATTAATGTACGATAAAGTGTACATGATCATATATATAATTAAAAGGAATTTAGTCCTCTACATGCGGGGAATAACTTAAAGGTGTAATCGTTCATGCATGAAATGCCATGGTCAATTAACACTAGCAAGGTCTGTTTTCAAAAATAGCAAAACAATGGAGGACCACACCATTCGACTGAAATGATAGTAAGCGTTTCACTTAAAACAAGATGAGCGGGGCAAGTAAATTATGACATTATTCAACTTTATTGTTATGAACAAACTCTGAAAATACAAATTTGTCAATAAAACAGGGCCAGGTTATGAGAGCAGTATCATACTGGTCTGTACTAGAGGCATGAAGCTTGTCTGTTTGAGTGTGTCCCCTGCAATTTTAACCATAGTTACCTAGAGAAATGTCTTGTTAAAGACTGCCCAAATTTTTGACCAAGGGTGACTTCAGGTTTTGAAGATCGTTGGACTACGGATAATTCTTGAGAAGAATTTATACCATTTTCATGCTGAAATAAGGCCACAAACTGTGGATGAAAATAACACCTATAACGTTCACAATTTGTCTTCATTTATACTCTTTATTGAGATGAAGATAGAAAGGTTCACATTTGTAATGAAAACTTATGCCATCTCATGAATATAGCGTTTTAGATTATGCTTATCAACATTTATATGGTTGAGTGGATGTTCCATGTTTGCTATTTTTGAAAACAGACCTTGGTGTGGTTAATTGACCGTGACAAGTCATGCATGAATGATTTCATCTTGATTTCATGTGAATATTGAAGAGGGTAATTTTATCTTTAATTTGATATACAATATCATATATTTTATCGTTAATGAATACGAAATATGTGGTCGCTTACAAGTGTCCATTTTTTTTTTGCGGAGTATACATCGTAATATGCTTGATTATTTCGCATAACATTAGCCCGACTCAGATTTCCGCTTTGGAAGAAATATGTGAAAGCACTGTCGGGTGCACCATTATTCACGGGAACGCTGGAAGCCACCGTTATTAGTGCAGACTGCTGAGATCGATGAATGGTGCATTCTTGCATTCACCCAACCAAACCATTGTTTGAATACTTGTAGACGCTTAGATGAGTCTGCAAATCAGTGAACAGAATGATGTTTCTATCCCTTTTTTTGGCCATACGCACAGACGTCAGAATTTGCAAAGCATGTCGGGTAATTACACGAACATGGCCGCCCCCATCATCTTTTGCCGACGTAACAATAAGTACAATTTGGGTATGTCCACAGCAGAATTCATGGGATCCATTAGGCCCAAATTGCCAAGTCATGTATCAAATTGAATGTCTGTTCACCCTCTAAATGATGATACACACTAAAAAATAATGGTACAAATTTGCACACTATAGGGTGCAGACCGCTGCTACAATAGCAGCCACCTATAGGGTGCAATTTTGCACCCCTATTTGGGGTGCAGACTTGTACCATATGGGGTGCAGACTTGCACCCGTAGGGGTGCAAAAGAGCACCCTTAGGGGTTAAGAACTTTGCTACAATAGCAGCACCCTATAGGGTACAAGTCAGCTCCCCAGTTTGGGGTGCAGACATATGTGCCTCGCCATCCGCAGGGGAGCCAAAAATCGCAAGATGTCGAACCTCAGAAATCACGATTGATTTGAAATTGCATGAAAAAGTGAAAAACAATATTATTGCCTCATGCATTTCCCTGATATCTGTTCTACCGGTACGCAAAATATCCAGTAAAAATATCCAGTGGAAAGGTAAAAATTAAGCAAAGTTTTGAAGCATGTTTTTTGCAGGTTTGAAAAGTTTGCGTTCCAAAATTATTTGCCACTATAAGCGATCGATATTAAGCTCCGCCTCTTAACAACCCCTTTGTGCTAAGTTGGAATCTCGGTAGCTGTCAAGAGCGGCCAGCGCACATCGAGATTCTTTAATTCCTATTGACTGCGCCGCCGCTTGCACGGAGATTAGTAATCCAAATGGCCTCCATTGTATAGTGGCCCTATTGAGTTTGACAAAGTATGTTTATGACAATACGACCCAAGTCCTATCCAATTAACTGCACACCCACCCCCCCCCCCCCCCCCCCTCCAACCTCATACACTATGTACACCACTGGTTGAGTGTGAGTATTATATAGATTAAAGAATTGGGCCCTGTAACATAACATTCATTAATCGTATGTAGAATTAATTTGTCGTACTAAATATTTAAGTAGTTCATAATAATGTTATAATAAGGCATACCCCCCCCCCCCACACCACCAAACAAAAACCGCTATTTAGAGCTTGTTTTAAGTTGGCTAAAGCACAATCCCACTCTTTTATATATCCTCATTTTGAAGTTGACCGAGGCTCGCCTCCGTTACTTAGACACCTGTTTCAAAATTTTCTAAGGGACATCCCCGGGCATCCCCGCCAAAAGAACGAAAACAAACCCTGTACCAACGGATCCCCCCCCCCCCCCTCCCCCTTCGGTACCTGGGGCCTCCCCCTTTGGTACCTGGGGCCTCCCCCTCCAAAATGTCTAGCTTCGATACCCCGTTTTACTTTTCACGTATCAACATACTGTTCTTTGTAATAGTTTTTACATTACGCACCAGACGCAAGTTTGCATTCCTAAAATCAAACTGCCAGTCAATACCGATTAATCGAACAATAAACAGAGCCAGAGCGGAATCCCTTTTGTTACCTGAAAGTGCTCGCTATTGTATCATGTGCTCGATGTGTACAGTTTATCGTTCCAAACCCACTTAAATTGTAATTAAATCTGTTCATATCTCTACAATGCATGGATAATATTCAACAGTTTCTGGAGGGAAGGTGTATATCATACATATTTACTGATATGCAAGTTTTCAAGAAAATTGAATAAAGGTTGCTACGACATTCTATTCATGCAATCGGTTCATTTATGGCCTGCTTAAAACGCTAATTTCACTTTCGAAATGGATGTAAGGTTTCTTGAGCTATTTCCTCGGCATCTTATTTCCAGACCGTTCAATATTTGCCTTAGAAAAGCGTCAATAACTCCGCGTTGCAGAATCATTATGAGACAAACTTTATATCATATTAAAGCAGCTGAATCGAACTAAATACAAATCCAGAAAAATCAACTTTGTCGACTTTTGGTTTTTCTACGTAGGACGGGTCACATATACCATAATAGGGTGCAGGCTTGCACCTTTATTGGTACAAATGGGGTGCAGACATGCTTAATAGCAGCACCCTACAGGGTGCAATGCAGCACCCCACAGGGTGCAATGCAGATTTGCAATCTGTATAGGGCGTAGAATTGCACCCTGCAGGGTGCACATGCACATGCACTCTCAACATCACATTATAACCGATAAATCATGAGATTAAACAATTTTTTTTCAAAACAAAATCAAATTTTTATTGACAATATGACCGGTTTCAGTTTCCACTATGCATAGTGGGTAAGAGAAAATAACCACATACGACACTGTTGCCATGCATATTCGGTTTCCCTTCTGCAATATCTAGACAACAGTAACAAAGTAATTACAATGTGCGTGTAATATACCATGTTGGGCTGTTGGCAAACATCAACATTCGAATTTGAGGTAAAGAAAGGTAAAATCTAGAATTACACCTTTGAATACAGTATGCTTTTCTTGCATGAAGTAAAGGCAAGAGAACAAACTGTAACAGCTTTAGTCAGGGAACCAAAAACAACACAAATATTGTTATCAATTAAGATGACTACTGGAAATGTTATCTTCGTTTATTCCACCAAATAATTTGTGGATAGCAAATATATTATCGGAAATAATATCGCTAGTGATATTCGTTTGTCTCGCAATGTATGGTCAAACTAGGAATCTAAAAGATCATGACGTTTCGTATGCCGCTGCAATAATTTGTCAAATGATATAATATAATGTAGACAATCGGTTTTTATGCTCTTTCGTGGCTCCCAACCCACAATCTCGCTTAAGCGAGTGCGTTCCTGATAGGTCAACAACGGATCGCGTCGATTGGCCGGTGCACACGGGCACTCAACCAATCGACGGGATACTGGTGCGGCTCGCCTGCCGAACCAGCGTACGATACGTCGCCATGACACTACCCCGACCAACCGGCCCCCAACGGCTGATCCCAACCCACGGTAGAACAGAGCCACCTTCTTGCTACAACGCTCATATCTACGTATCAATTTCAGGGCAAGGCGCCCGTATGCTCAATCAATAATAAGCGAATAATTACCGTTGGTAAAGGCGATGGCACAATCTATCACTTCCGAGGCAATCTGGATGTAGCTATCTTTCCGAAGCGAAGCTGAGGAAAGATATACATTCAGATCGCCGAGGAAGTGATAGTTTGCCATCGCCTGAAACCAAAAGGTGATTATTTGCTTTATATTCCTCATCTTCTAGATCTTCTAGATCTAGTACTAGTCTACTGTTACTGTGTTACTAGGTTTGATCTACTTACCAATATGTTATTCCATGACAATTCCATAACAGTTCAACATGCAAATTCTTTTCACCCCTGTTCGCACAATTGGTCATAATGTCGATGAAATTGAAAACGTTACGTTGTAGTCCACAAGGAGAGTCCTGGACCTGGTCTAGACTAGACAGACTGTCTTGAATCGTGTCCATGCCGGTTTCACTGACAGGTATATGATGTTTTACATTGGCTTTCCCCTCTTCCTTGAGTTTCCGAAGAACAGTTTTGAACACTCGACCAGGTTTCGCAAAGTTGGTATCCTTGATACCAATGTCTATGTCTCGCAAATTCAAAAAATGTCTCTGCAGACCACATACCTCAAAGCTTGTAGAGATTTCTTACTGTATGACTCACCATTTCGCGATTTCACACCAGCATACAATCTCCCCAACACTTGGTCTAGCGATTTCAAGTCCATGTCAGACAGTTTGTCAAAATGTATGATTCCATATGTGCACCGGCCAATCGACGCGATCCGTTGTTGACCTATCAGGAACGCAATCGCTTATGTGAGATTGTGGGTTGGGAGCCACGAAAGAGCATAAAAACCGATTGTCTACATTAGATTATATCATTTGACAAAGTATTGCAGCGGCATACGAAACGTCATGATCTTTTATATTCCTAGTTTGACCATACATTGCGAGACAAACGAATATCACTAGCGATATTATTTCCGATACTATATCCGCAATAGATTATATATTTACTATTAGCAAATATATTGTACAAAAACTAAATTAATACTATTATAGAGGACATACATGAATACTAGAATGCACATTAATTGAAACTTATAGTAGTAAGAAAACAGTAATCACTTCTGGAGTTAAATCAGAAAAGATCACCAAAACATTGGCAATGTCTAAAGAGGTAGTGCAGCTAGTACAAATCAGGCGAGTGCATTTTTATATATACACTGTTGGTCATAATGTTGGAATATTTTTTTTTTAGATCCAACTTTATTCTTTTTCCTGTTTTTTGCGCCGAATGAATGAATGACTAAAAATAATCATTACATTTTGTTTCTAAACTACCAATGTGCAATACATGGTAGCATGAATTTGCATTAATTAATTTATTCTTTTGTTTTGAGCTTTGAAAGGCAGGACCTTTGATGATTGGCCCCTTTCCTTCTCCAAAGCGTATGTCCAACGAGTCATCGTTATGGGTCATTTCTCAAAGTTGGTCGTGATATTTTCAACCAAAATTGGCACAGAGGCTCTCGAGGACATACCCGGTCCAATGCCATTGGCTACCCACCGAACGATGCTTGTGCTCCACCAGGAAGGGGTGTCAACAACCCAAGTCGAAATTCCCATATAAACCCATAGAAAACCCATAGGAAATTCCTATGGGTTTCTATGAGTTTCTATGGGTTTCTATGGGACCATGAGAAACCCAGAAAATAAAACCCATAGAAACCCATAGAAACCCATAGGACCCATAGAAACTCACAGGACCCATAGAAACCCACACCCATAGAAACTTGTAGGACCCATAGAAACCCACATGACCCATAGAAACCCACAGGACCCATAGAAACCCCACACCCATAGACACTCGTAGGACCCATAGAAACCCACAGGACCCATAGAAACCCATAGGACCCATAGAAACCCATAGGACCCATAGAACCCATAGAAACCAACAGACCCATAGAAAATTTGCATACTCATGCAAGACTCATCCATATCATTCATGCAACAAAATATGATGTTTATGTATTTGTTATTTGTTTAACACACATATTCATTTTTAATGGTGCGTATTTTAATGAAATAATATATAATCAATTTATTCACCACATTTTCAATTTCTAGATGGGAATTAATATTTCCAGAAAACAATATAAATATGATAGAATATTGTACTAACCATTGAAAAGTATATTAACTGCAAATACATATACCTCAATGTATTGTTCAGCTTTAAATTAAATTCTTTAATCCTCTTCAACAAGAGGCAATGCCTTGCTTGACCTATTGCACTGTCTGAAGAGGTTGATAAGGAAAATATAAGTATGAATTATCATTTAATGATTATCTAAAGGAGAATTTAATTGATAATTCTCTATGCATTTTCTATTGGTCCCATAGAGATTTCTCTATGGGTTTTCTATTGGTCCCATAGAGATTTCTCTATGGGTTTTCTATTGGTCCCATAGAGATTTCTCTATGGGTTTTATATTGGTCCCATAGAGATTTCTCTATTGGTTTTCTTTTGGTCCCATAGAGATTTCTCTATGGGTTTTCTATTGGTTCCATGTTCCATTTTCCCTATTGAAAACCCATAGGCCTATGGGTCTATGGTTTTTTATGGGTTTAGGTTCTATGGGAATTTCGACTTGGGAAGCAATGTCCACTATTTCGTTGGACCATCGCATGTTAAGGTCTGTTAAGGTCGCCAACCTGTACATCAGCAATCCCTCTAACATGGTCACATAGCAAGACAAACTACCAAGTGTCCACCCAATACCATGTAACCGAGATTTACCGGACGTCCCTGGACTAGGGATCCCAGAAGATTTCCGCCTGGACACTAGAGATAAGTCATCTTAATGGGTACGAGCCATAACATCCTTGACCGAACGGATGGAAGACAAATGGTTCGCCGATTACGTGGCGAGAAGTTCCAAGTTGTCTGTATTCACTAAACGACTTGAGTTTGTGACGTCCCAACAGTGGTATGGCTCGTACCCATTAAGATGACATATCTCTAGTGTCCAGGCGGAAATCTTCTGGGCTCCCTAGTCCAGGGACGTCCGGTAAATCTCGGTTACATGGTATTGGGTGGACACTTGGTAGTTTGTCTTGATATGTGACCATGCTAGAGGGATTGCTGATGTACAGTTTGGCGGAAGGCGTTGATTCCATAGTGTTTAGTGTTTAGTGTTAGTCGGCGAAGGCTCCTTTTTGGCATTTCCAGTTTCTACGCCACAGGTTAAGCAATTTGCGATAATCTATCCTGGTGGTCAATCGTAGACGTCCTAGAGATAATCTTGGCTTTAATTGACCCTTCTCTCGATGACATCTGAGGACTTTACAGACCTTAACCTGCAATGGTCCAACGAAATAGTGGACATTGCTTGTTGACACCCCTTCCTGGTGGAGCACAAGCATCGTTCGGCGGGTAGCCAATGACATTGGACCGGGTATGGCCTCGAGAGCCTCTGTGCCAATTTTGGTTGAAAATCTCACGGCCAACTTTGAGAAATGACCCATAACGATGACTCGTTGGACATACGCTTTGGAGAAGGAAAGGGGCCAATCATCAACGGTCCTGCCTTTCAAAGCTCAAAACAAAAGAATTCATTAATTAATGCAAATTCATGCTACCATGTATTGTACATTGGTAGTTTGGAAACATAATGTAATGATTATTTTCAGTCTAAAATGATTCATTAGGCGCAAAAAACAGGAAAAAGAATAAAGTTGGATCTAAAAAAAAAATATTCGAACATTATGACCAACAGTGTATAATTAAATACTGTTACGTGTACTAGTCATTTTGGCTTAGGCAAGAAAATCTCTGTCACTATTAACAACAGAAATATAAGATGAGAAATGTAACTATTCTCTTGATCAAGCTATCTCTTTGAGCTGCATATCATATGTAGTTTAGCTGCTTTGGTACCCAGTAGTATTGCATAAGAATACAAAAATCCCATTTTCTGTCTTGATAAAAATATAAGCACACACAAAAAATACAATACTTGGGTAAATAGCACACTTCAATTATAAAAAATAAAATGTACTCCTAAAGCCCAAGAAAATACACCCGTACATGTGTATAGAAAAACAGTAAATTGGTAATACTTTGGAACCTGACATACATAGTAAGTCAATTTTACATGTCCATGTTTTATTTATTTCATAATTGTTCAGCCCTGATACATTATAAAGAGGTACATTCAATGTATGATATTATAATAAATTAATCAACTTAAGCTAGCCTAAAGACAGAAATAAACAGTCACCAGTTCATACCCGTGCATTTGACTAGCATAAATTCTGTATTCCTGCACAGCCTATGTTTGCTTCTCTTCATTAATATAGACACAGGGCTCCTTGGCTCCAATCAAATAGTTCAACAAGTCACCAGAAACATGATGTCCCTTTTATCAGAGGAATACAAGGAAAGGACATATTACTTCTGACTTTTAAAACTATTTCACTGGAATGTGAAGTCTTGTGAGAAACAATTCACGGTGGTGACAACAACCAATGTGCGAATCATATTTCACAGGTGTTGACTGGTGTACTGCTTTTCTGTCTTTTTAAGTGTGGCTTAAGTTGATCAATTTAGAAGAATACCTGCCAATGGGCCTATTTTGCTTGTTACAATGAGGTTTCACTGTACTACATGACATTGTACAGACATGGAATACCAAGAGCCCTTTAAAAAAAAAAAAACTATAACACAAGACTATCAAACATATAATAATATCAGACACATTATTTTGGCCAATTTACCTTGCTGACCACATACTAACAGGAAAAACTCGAAATTAATATGTGCATATTCTACAAAAGACATCTCCCTCACATGGTTTTCTTTGACCATATGACTTAAAATCTAATGGAATAATAAGTGCATGGTTAGAGCATGACATCACAATCATATAATCATTATCTGTGACCATTTAAATTAAATTCCATTTAATCCCAAAATCCAATCATTTCATTGGGTCATCAAGATATAGCAATTAAAGCCTTTTTTCTAATAGATTATGGGCCTGCAACCTTTAATCCCAATATAAATGGTATAGAAAGAAAAACATATTTTACCTACCTAGGATTTTCATCTTTACCTTTCGAGCCGCAAATTACTGATTTTCTCTATTTGCATTTAAAAAAATCAATTATGCCCCAGGAGGAGGATTAATTTTATAGTTGGATTATTATTTGGATTTGATTACTCAGTGCTCAATATGATCACTAACCTGTTGGCTGATTGAGGGCCACAAAGTCAGCTTCAGTCCCACTTCTAACCATGAGCACAGAAACAGTACTGAATACTTTTCGGAATATAACAAAAATCAGCCCTTGCGCTAACAACATGTACACAAATAGCAAGAGGAAATACTTGAGTTGTTAATATTCTGGCAAATCCCATGAAGTGATTGTTCATGTTCATTGTAAGATGCTGCACAGCCGTGTGATATAATGCTGCAAGAACACAGCAACAGCATGTTTCCATCCAACTTGATGTTGATGTGGTCCGGCTTCAGTGGACTTCCTTGAGTGACGAGGGTTGGAGTTGTTGGCACTGGATCCTTGAAAAAAAAAGGAAAATTACTTTTTAGAAAGTTTGAAATTGATTATGAAAAGAACACACGTTAACAGTTAACAGGGCTCCTAGTTTGAATGTCATATCAATGAAAACTGCAATTTGAACTTTTTAAAATGCATAAACTTTCACTATTTGTTATTCTTTTGACAAAAATGTGTTCTAGTTTTAAACTACAGATGGTTGAACTATTGATTTAATCAATCAGACAATGAAAATTATGAAATACATATGAATTGAAAACAAATAAGAAATGATAGGACAGGACAGTCACGACTCCTGACGACGGACAGTCAACCTGTTCGAAACGTCGAGCCTTTCCTACCACCAACCCTCTCCTTACAATAGCTATACCGGCGCTGTAGTTCTTATCAGAACTACAAGCTCAGAAAGAATACCAACAGTCCTTTCCAGGACTACCAATAGTCCTTTCTAGGACTACCACAGTCCTTTTTAGGACTATCCTAGAAAGAATACCAACAGTCCTTCTCAGGACTAACCAATCCTCTCTTTATACATGGTGCAACCGCAAACCACACGTATTATCTACACCACCATGGAAGCCGATACTTACAAGCAACATTTAAATAAGAAATGCATACAAAATTCACAAAACAAAGAAATCATACATTAAGACAATTCTGGTTTTTGACATCTGTTAAAGTTCAGTAATTTATGTTCAATAATTTGTGAAAAAAGAAACAAACATGTATGATAATTGGAAATCAATGAATCAACAAGAAAGTAATTATGCAGTAGTGTATATATGGGGGGTGTACTGATTGAGCAAATCTTGATTCTTACCTTGTCCATGATATAGGTGATGTCCATCTCCCCTAGGATCAAAGTAAAGAGCAGACAGCAAACTACTATTGCCAGTTCTGTAAGAACATTATACCACATGTAGATTTCCTTATTATCTTGTTTTAAAAATACAAGAATCAAATTACTGAACGCTTGCAGTGCCAGGGGTTCTAAATGTCACCACAGGAACAAGCTCTCATACTTGGATCTCAAGTGATTCCTAGATATGTAGGAAAATTATGAAGATAGAGGCTTTGTAATTAGGTACGGTATACAAATGTGCATGCTGGTTGTAAACCAGTTTTGTATCATGTAGAATGTAGATTTTGACCAGTTTGTATCTATTAAAACTTAATTTCCTTAATTTTATTAATGATATGGCATGACAATACACATACTAACCTTCTTCTAATGAATATAAGTTACAATACATTTTGAAATAATTACTTTTTATTTTTTTGGTTGAGGCATTAAACATGTAGTGAGCCAGCAGAATCGTCCAGGGCTTAACAGCAGTGTTCCTCTTGCTGCTCCGGTTTGTTAATTTCATCTTGAATTTTCCTTTTATTTTTCGACTTGTACTAATATAAGGACCAAAATATGCAACTATAACCTTTTCATTTGGTTTTCAGCAACAATTCTCATATTCAAGGCTGGACAGCATGTTTATTTGCAATTTCACAAACCTCAAGCATATCATTAAAGCCATATATGCGTGGGTTATAATGGGTAGTCAGTAAATTCTAACTCGCGCTCCACCGTAATCTCCCGAGGTAAACTTACGATATGTGTTGGATCGATCGAAGAGCGGTGCTTCGAAATATCTGAACACGGGCCTTCTTATGAAATTGCATGCAGCAAACAGCTGGTATCTGTATACCGAGCGAGTTTCTCGAGCTATCACCTAAGGCAATACATATCGCTGATAAGATCAAACAGCGGCACTTTGAAGTCGGTGCGGTTAAGCGTGTTACGTAATATTTTCGCTCGTAAACATCTCTGATGGATCTCCATTCGACTAGTACAATATTCCGAACGCGACTATTTTTGATGCATTTTCGACTCGGGTGTTCGGAAGTGGGACAGTTTGCGATCGCTATTTATAACTGAGACAATGGGGATTACGTACCGTGCGTAAAAGTTCGCAATATGGGTCTACGCGTCTAATATACCGGTCTGAATTCCCTTTAACATTCCATTTCCGTTTCTTACCTGAGCGTCTGATCTGAACATTGGATAAACGGCAAAAATGACGGCTAGTTCCTCTACAGCGACCAGCCTTCAGCGGTGGTTAAAGTCCTCCTCATCTTGTCTTCTACAACAGTGTTAGATCAGGATTTCTCTGGGTGGCGAAGCGCTTGAGGTCCGTTACATGCGCGTCCACACTGCTCCTGTCTTTCCCACGCCTTGGCAGCTCATGTTAAACAAATATTTAAAAAAATTGCATTTTTAGTACAAATTTGAACATAAACTTGTTTGTAACAAATCAAATAGTGGAATCAAATAGTGGTGACATTTAATTTATTTCACTTAAATTAGCAATATCAGTTGAAAAAAAGGAATGTAAAAGACAATTACATGGTACAAATAACAATAAATGACTATTAAGTTGAACACGATCTAGTGAAGATTTTGATTCATCCCGGAAAGAGTTTGTGGAAAGAGGTTGTGAAACTGTTCTACTCCCAAAATAGTAAGTCCAGTTGAACAGATTTAGTTTTGTTTCTATTAAATTGAACAAGAAATATATTTGTACAACTTTAATTTCTTAATAAGTGCTATTATTCATTGAAGCATTTCTTCAAGCATAGGTTCAGCATATCGAACTGGCTTATCAAACTCCAAGAACAAGCAATTAGTCAACCTAAATATGTATCATGTACCTCAGCTCTGTTGCACGCCTTGCCTTATTCCTTGGTGCTTTATCTGGCCCCTGGGTTCCTCTTCATCGTCTTGTGTCCACACACATCCCCTTCTGCTGAACAACCATATGGAGCCCTTTCATACATTTGAACTTGGTGCGGAGAGATTATTTCCATGTATCCTACAAAATAAAAAGGAGATAATGAAAACACATTGTAGTAGACAATCTAAAAAAAACGCAGAAAAGCAGATATGGAGATTGCTGATTTGTTACTTCAATTATTATTTGCCAAGCAATCATAGCATTAGCAATGTTTCATATATTTTAAATATGGGTACATTTTTTTTTACAGTTCATCGTAAGGCTTAATAGTGGATTTCAAAAATCCACCACCCACTGTGAGGGCCCTGAGCTAAGGGTCAATTATCAAAGCTTAATTTGATTTATGTTTCTCTATTAGTCATTCTAGAATCTAGTTCAGAAGAACATTTGTAGGGAAATTTACCATTTATCATTCGAACATTTTTGTTTACAAATACAAACGTTCTGATGCAAAGTTATGCATTTTCACTGATTAAACTGTTTTTGCCGACAAAAAACATAAATAAATCGTTACTCGTACCAGAATTGATTTCTTACCGGAATTGTTACACGACTCGGAATATGGGATCATTATCTTTCTAATCCAGATTCCAGAGTCGATTTACTTCGGATAGGCAACAAACTCGGAAATATTGGCACTTTTTATTTACACTGTGGCTATTCTTACCTGACCGTAACCCGATGTGCTTTGGCTATTTTTACGTGAGTTCCGGTTGCGCATGCGCATACCCGAAATCCGACTTATAAATAGAATTATAGCCACAAAATCTTACCTATAGCCACCAAATTTAGGGTTTGGGTTTAATAGGGTTAGGGTTAGTTAAATTATATATCCCCCTAACACTGCCTAAACTAAGACAAAACCTCTTCTTGTCCCATCACAAACCAAGCGAGGCGAGTTAGCTCAGTCAGTCGGTAGCATGTTGTTAGACTTATTATCCGCTAGAGATCCCCGGTTCGATCCCGACCTGGCTTAGTTAGTACAATCCTTTTTGTATTTGCTATTCTTACGGCACTCGAGACGGTCTAGCGGCTAGGCATCACATTGTAATTAATACAGCCAACACATAAATTAACATGTGGGACTAGCATTTGTTCATTCAACTGACCAGTCGATCTTACTTCAGTCAGCGGGGCGAGCCGGGTTTTACCTTATTTTTGGTAGCATTTTCAATCAAAATGAACACCGAATCATTGTAGGCAATTTACGTCTTAAAACAGTATAAAGACACTTACTTGTTATGCTCGTAAAATGGTCCAAAGGAGGAATTCTGTGAGGTAGAAATGCTGATAATCGCGGCATCAAGCATGTACAATTTATGTTGACTGTGCATTAATTGACATGGCCGCGCGCGCTGGACTCGACGTGCTTTGAATTTAATTGCATGCATTGTACGCTATTTCGGTTATTTGAAGACCGATCTCTGTGCATGTGTACGACGTACGTACGCCATCAAAGTGCTGATTGGTTAATTAAACTCGGCCGTTAAAAGGAATTGATAGTCTATGTAGAAGGTAAAAGACTTAATTTTTTAATATAAAGTTTCGTCCATTGTTTTTCATGGAATAATAATAATGAATCGTGAAGAAGGTATTACTTTCCATAGTTGAGTAATATGTTCTTGAAATATAAACACAGAATTGAGAACAGGTCAATCTTCAAACTACAATATAATTTCATTATGACTTGATAGCGGCTACACGGGGTGCTCACTCTGCACCCTATAGGGTACATATAGTACGCTGAGTGCAGATAGTGCACCCTAAATGGAGCAGACAGCAAACTACGCGAAAACTGCACCCCAATTGTACCCCTATTTCTTAAAGCCATAGTTTCATTGGCCTGTAACAGTCAGACAGTAAATGATATGACTGATACTAATACTCAAGTCTCTGGATGCATTGATCAATAGATATTTGAAAAAAAATGATCTGGTCTAGCTCGACCCACAATGTTAGCATTCACACACATGCTTGAACAACTTGAACAACAGTTCTCATACAAAAATATTAATGTTATTACTCTTGTTATTTGCCATAATTATTGGTGCTCATGTTAATTACTATACATGTTGATACGGGCTGTTAAGTGCTATACCTGCTGAAACTCAGATGTTAATTGATATACGTGTTGGTGCTCCTGTTAATTGCTATAATACTTGTTGATATGGGGTTTAAAGTGCTACACATACTGATACTCGGCTAATAATAGCTATACTTGTTGTTACTCATGCTTAATTTGTTGATACTTTTGTTAATTGCTGATCATGCTGATATTGCTCTCAATTGCTCTCCTTTGTGATACTCCGTTATTTGCTACATTTGCTGATACTCCTGTAAATTGCGATACGTCTAAAGATATTACAAACTGTTCACAATGTTGTTTTCTTCTTGCTTCCAATGTAGTCAAATTGCCCAATGAAAGAGCATTGGAATATGTTATTATAGTCACCTCCCAATATTATTCTAAGGACTCTCTTTTGAATTCGTTCTAAATTTAATATTTGCTCTTGAATAATATTTCCATTAAAAACCCGGACGCAATAATCAAGTACTGGTCTGATGTATCCCATGTATATAGTTAAAAGATCATTTAGATGATAACATTGTAGACTTAGATTGTTTCTTTATTTATGTAATATGACAAATACTCATATACTTGCAGTTTGGTACCTTGAAATTTGGTAAAATATTGATATTAAACTTGTAATACGTACATAATTATTCATTTTTAGATTATGCTTATTAATTTCAATTGAAATATCAATATGACTAGAATAGTCTTGCTCTCATATAATAATGATTTCACAATAGGTATTCAGCTGATAGGTATAGTTACTTTATGATAAATATATTGTAATGAATTAATTATCTGGTGATTAATAATTTAGAACAGTTCCAATTATGAATTACGTTATATCACTTATATAGTTATGAATTACTGTATACAATTCATTGTTGTAATGTGGTTGATTATACAAATAATACACGGTCTAGAGTGCATTGTGTAAATGCATTGCACGCGAGGGCTATGTTAGCTGTGCATTACGCACGAGGCGTAAGCCGAGTGCGCAAGCGCACAGCTAAAATAGCCCGAGAGTATGATGCATTTACATGATGCACGATAATAAGGCCGTAGTATTATTTGTTTTATAAAACGGGCTCAACCACGGATTGATTTATTTTGCTAGATTATTGGAAACAGACTTGCCACAATTAGTAACCCAGTCTTTCTACTCTCTAGAGTGTGAATTTATTAGGAATTTACAAAATTAATCATCACTACTCATCATTAATCATCATTAATTCTCCTTCTCGTCTTCAATGCTATCCATGGTCTCGCACCGAGCTATCTCTCTGATCTTTTGTCTATCTCCACCCCAGCAAGATCCCTCCGATCATCTAACCAGCAGTTCCTTCATGTACCCCCTCAAAAAACAAAAACTTACGGTGAACGCTCATTCTCTTTTATTGGCCCAACTTTCTGGAACTTGCTACCTTACGAAATTCGCACCCAATCCAACCCCAACATTTTTAAAGAACAGCTCAAAACCTATCTATTCAAAGAGGCATATTTGTGATTATGAACTGTATAACTTGTCATTGTTATACTGATACCGATTTACTGTACATTATTTTTTTGTTAAGCTTGTAGCTAAATCTTTTCTTTATGTTTACTATTGACTTATTTCTTGTAATTTAAGATACGCTTTGATTTTTACTCAGTTAAATTATATTATTCGATGTATGTAGACATAATTGTAAAAGTAAAATGTAAATTATAAGTCTTTGCCATGTAAAGCGCATTGAGAATTCCTCCGGTTTTGAAATGCGCTATAAAAGAAATATTTATTAATACTATTACTGCATTTGCTTCACTGAATTTGACTCTGCAGCTCAGCAGGTCAAATGCAGTTGATTGGAAATTGCCGAATATTTTCCCATAAAAGTGAGAGTTATCAACGAATTTTATGCATTTCCATTCCAAACCAATATCAAACCACAAACCATATAATTTACGAAACTGCTAAGATTTATTTACTACAGAACAGATAATTTACAAAACGAAGCATTTTACATCTTTTTTTTCTCCACTTTCGCAAGTTTGTCTTCGTAGAACTATGTAAACAAGCATTCTGACGTCACGGGGTTGCACACCTTCGGCACGATGGTTGCGCGGTATCGGCACGGTGGTTGCGCGGTATCGGCACGGTGGTGCAGTTGGTGAAAAGTAATCAATGTCCACGTGATCGGTATAAGCCAATCACGTTACTGAAGTTACCGGAGCCGTTTTATAATAGCAATTATGCACAATTCTTTGTGTAGTGTAGCTTTGCTTATCTTATAGTGATTTACTTTTGTAAATTTTGTACTTCACATTAATGTTCCAATTCATTTGAATTCGAATGTAACAATTGCTATATTGTATTATTTATACTATGTATGTTTTGATGTTCGATGTACACTGATCACTGCTGCTGATCAGTTTGAAATGTATACAAAAATAAATAAATACATAAATAAATAATACGTGTGTACTGTAGGAAAATCTCCTTCGTCTACTTTAAACCCTGTAACCTTCATACTCTCGCCTCTCCCTCTCTCTTTTTTTAATTTAAATATAACTCAACTTTCCTTTCATAATACATTTCCACCCTCTCCCTCGTAATATATTATAAATCTGAGAGAATTTTTAAGAATATTGATGTTACTAATTGATTAAAACTGAGTAGCATAGTCTGGCTGTAGTAATTTTAACATTTTGTAATAATTACATAAATGTGTATTGTAACGTACTGTATTCACCTTTTCTGTCCTGCGTTTTCAATAATATGGTATGACCTGGACCTGTATATATATGTATTCTGCTTCCTTTGTCAAGCTGCGTTCCCACTAGAGCGAATTTCCCCGGCGATTTTTTTATTCGCAGCGAATTATTGAAAAAATCGCTCAGAGGAGCGATTTTAAAAATTCGCTTGCAAATATTCGCCATGTACCCAGCTAGCCACCTGACGTTGGGCCGATGTCGGAATTTGGTTGCCGGATGTCGGCATATCGCCGTTGGCTCGAGGTTAAAATGTCCGCCAGCCCAACATCGTCACGACGTCATTTTTGTGATATATTGGCATAAGGTCATTTTCCGACAATGGCCCAACATCATGTCATGAGATGATATGAATAATATATCTGAATAATATTTGAATAACACTGATTTGGTCCGTGCAAATGTTCTCGGCGGAAATTCGCCGCGGAAATTCGCTCTAATGGAAACGCAGCTTGAGGGGGAAAAATGTCAGTGGACAAAACGTTAGAGGAAAATGAATCAGTGTAAAATATCAGAGGTACTAATTTCGGTGGAAAAGGGCAAAATATCAAGAGTGATTTGACACACGACAAAGTGCGTGGTTGAAATCACGATTGGAGTAATTTTTAAATCTAGAAAATAATACGAATCGTGGTCCAGAGGTGTTTTCTAGTCATGATTCACAGTGCGAATCGGTAGTGTAAACGGCTTGACCTCCAAAACACGATTTGGGAGGCGGAGCTTACGTGACCTTACATGCACTTCCGCCGATAAGCCGCGCTCTAATCGCTTCGAATGCAGTGCATGCAGTGTAATACCAAAGCTGGCGCTCAGTTTGATTTACGGTTACACATAAACACGTTTCCAGAAATGCAACTGTAATCACAGTTTGCGCGAAGTCATTTTCCTCCTATGAAAGCAAGGCAACATAATCACCGTGATTGTTTACATGATTCTAATCGTGATTGCAATTACGAATTTTGTCGTGTATAAAAGCACTCCGAGTAACAACGAAAAACAGGGTTTCCTCGGGATTATAACCCGTATTTCTAGACTGGGGATCTTTTAACCTGCTGCTAATTTCTAGGACACAAATGCTCCGATTTGGGATAAGGCGCCCATACTATATATTTGGGGCCTTTGTATGAGCTAACAACCAAGAGCGTTGATCCCGTCCTATGTATATATGGTGCCACATTTATCTTTGACATGGCTCCATACTGAAGTTAATTTCATATAAGCTTGGTGCACCAATAGGTTTTCCCGCCGCTAGTATGCTCCCCGGGGAGTTGAGGATGTTTTCAACGTCATTATGCGGGTCTGACCTGTACCAAATGACCAGGGATGATATATATAGGCGCTATATAAATACGAACTAATATTATTATTATTATCATTATTAGTATTATTAGTACAATTATTATTAATATTATTAGTAGTAGTATTATTACTTTTATTATTGTTATTATCATTGTTATTATTAGTAGTACTATATCATTACTATTATTATTCCATAATTTGGGCATCATATATACACCATATCAATATAAGAGCAGAGAGATATTAACGCTCATCCTTGAATTGCGGAACGGTTTGTAAGGGTTTATATTGAATTGCTGCAGTGAGTATGTATGAGTGTCCCATCTATTAAAAGTTGTCTTGTTTGAAGTATGAACATTTAATCATGGGTTTTATGATATGTCTTGGTAAAGTTATCCTCCTAGCATATTTCGGTACCCTTTTCATTTAAATCTCTGCACGCATGACTAAACAAAAGACAATTGTAAGGTGGTTATTTTGACATTGGTATTTAGTTCAAGTTCTGTTCTATTATGCTCATCCCCTTCTGGTCACCGTCACCCCATTATATTCTATTAACTCTTAATAGCCCGTTCTAGGGCCTCTCCACGTTTACCTTTATTAGTTAATACATTTTCGTGTATTACACTGGTAGTAGCGGTTTCCGTACCTTCCACGCCTTCGTTTATCTTCAGTTTATCTTCATCTTCATTTGAACATTTATTTAGTAGAACTTTTTATATTTGGAGCTGTTTGTTTCGCTGTTCGGACATTAACTTTCAGTTATACACCGTATCAGTTTTCAGTATCCAAATTAGTTGCGAGAACACTTTTAAGTTGAACTTAGTGTGGTCTGCCTCATTTATTAGATCCCCAATCTTCATTTTGGAACTCTTTTCTTCACCATGCCACGCCCCGACATCGAACACATTTTCCACGAGCTCGTGCAGCGCATCGATGACCTCCAACGACGATTTGACCACCTGCAGTCGTCGTTGCACCACCACCCCCTGCCGAGTATTCATCTCGTCGACAGCTCGACGCAGACAACAGACTCCACCGGTTCTGAACCACAACCCTGCAATCTCAACACCCTCACCAACAAGGTCTACAAACACCAGCACAACAACCCAGATATCAGCCGGCTACAGCTCCACATTGATAACGACATTCATCCCGAGGCGCACGAGGTTCAACACTTCAATCCCTCCATGCGCGGGTACCTATGGCAGCTTCCGCGCTTCGAGCTACATGACGGCCTCCTCTACCGCCGTGGGAAGGGCTCCGATCGCGTGACTGACAACCTCCAGCTGCTCGTTCCTGCCAGCCTGATCACCGAAGTCCTCCGGCATTTCCACACTTCGAGCCACGACAGTAAGGTCGACACCATCGCCGAGCATTTCTTCTGGCCCTTTATGCAGCGCGATTACGCCAACTTTCTCGCGAGCTGCAGCTGCAAATCCTGTCGCGTTCGCGAGAACGCCAATTAACCTGCCTGTGCATCCTCTCTACAGGCAGTAGAAACCATCGTCTGCGCGATAACCGACGTCACAAAGGACATTCTCAGTTTGCCACACCCTCAACCCCAGTTCGGCCGCCGCACCAGCAAACGTCATGGCAAGCAGCGAAGTTCCCACACCTCGCCGCTGATCCGACCTCCACATCGTCTACGCGCGCAGCCGACCGACCACCTTCAGGCCTTGCCGTCAACGGACCAACATCCGCGCTCGCCGCCTTCGCCAGCTCAACCGCGCTCGCCGCCGTTGCATCTTCGACCTCGCTCGCCACCGGGTCATCGCTCGCACTCACCACCGCGGCATCATGGCTCGCACTCGCCGCCAGAACATCGTCTTCGATCGCCACCAGGACAGCGACCGCGCACATCACCAGCAGACTCTCGATCGCACTCGCCGCCAACGATTCATCGCACCTTTTCTCCCCAGAGCCACGACCATTTTCAGTCGCCGCCCAGAGGCTACAGTCACCACTATTACTACCCCCTAGGGACCGTCACCCTTTGCTACCACACGTCGCTCCCCTCCGGCCGAGGATGATTTCTTATCGGATTCCAGAACAATTGTAATTTTTGACTTCTTTTTTTTTCAACCAAACTTATTGAACTCTTATCGTTTTTAACTTTGTTACTATCTTTTTATGTGTTTTGCTGCACAAAATCAAGTGCAGTAATTTGACATTTCTGATTTTGCATATGTGCTAGTTTTCTTCCGTCAAAATTTAAAACGGATATTTTTCTTATTTTGACGACAGATATCTCCTGTTTTACACCTTAGAATTTTGGATAGTTAAAAAAAAAAATTTTTGGTACCATATTTCTTAAAAATGTATTGTTGAACTTTTTTTTTTACAAGCCCAAATTTATGGATTGAGATAATTTTATTGCACTGTTAACCTCAAAAAAGTTAAGTTCTGTTTGTTTTGCTTTGATATGCTATTTCTGCTCGTTTTTCCCCCCTTGACAATTTCAGTCCTATTTTGGGTTGATTTTAATGGGGAAAATAACTTGTATAATTAAAAAAAAGTATTAAGCTGGTATCACATAATTATATAATATTGTTTAATTCTTTTGTTTTTTTTGCCTCTTTAAAATTGAGGACAATTTTTTGGTAGGGTAAAGTTTATGTTAAGTGGTTATTTTGACAATGGTATTTAGTTCAAGTTCTGTTCTATTATGCTCATCCCCTTCTGGTCACCGTCACCCAATTCCATTCATATCTGTTTGCATACTTATTCATTTGATCACTATCCATTCATGTCTACCGGCTATTTCTGTTCTATTGCTTCCTCTCTGGTATGCTGGCCCTTTTGTATCCTCTCTCCCCCTCTCTCTCTCTTTCTGCCTATCTCTTACTTTCCCTATGTTTGGATGCTGCATACCTTTTCTATTATGTTTGGTTAACTTTCCTCATCTTCATCGTCACCTGGTCACATTCCACCATCTCTTATTGGTTCTTTTAAATAATAAGGTTAGTCCATCTTTGTTATAGGCACGTTGTCTTTTAGTTTATTGCATCTTATATCCTTTGTTATCTTGAGTGTATATATTTGCCAATGTTGGCCTTAATAAATTAGTGCATTACCAGACTTCAACTCGTACACACGTTCTCCTTATTCGTTCTACTCTCTAGTTTATGTTCCTGTTGTATGCTGTATGTTTTGCTGCTGTGTTTGACTCTATTATTTTACCAGTTAACTCTTAATAGCCCGTTCTACCCTCTCCACGTTTACCTTTATTAGTTAATACATTTCCGTGTATTATACAATCTTTAAAAGACTGCAAAATCTCAAAAGAGACAAAAATAATTCAACTTGTTCATCAGTATTGCCAATGATAAGGTTTTCTTGTAAAACTGTGCAAAGATCTGCATTAAAGCGTTTAGAATTTATTTGACGGTAGTTCCTTGACTTGATTGTAACTTTTTTAATCGGTGTTCTGGCAATGTTGAGATCAAAGCTAACAAGGTAATGATCAGACATTCCCTTGTCAAGAACCAGGCAGTCCTGCAGGATATCATCCTCTATACGGCTTATTACTACATGTACTAAGTCTACAGTATGACCGTGTTCATACGTCCATGGGTTGGATCAGACACATGTTGGTGGAAACCGGATGCATGGACAAGGTTCAGGAACTGCTGACTCACAATTCATGTAAACCCCTCAAAAAAAAAGTTCGGAAACTCAACCTTTATCAATTATATCACTCTTATTGTCAAATTGTATTTTTTTTCTTCTAGTATCATTGCAATGCATGATGATTTCCCTTTAAAATGATACATTATTTGTCATTTATTTCAAATCCGGGAATACGCAGTGCGTTTCAGAATGGAGGACGGTCAGAAGTCAAATGTCGCAAAATGGGCCGAAAGTATTCAATTGGGAAATTTGACTCTTGTGTCCTATTTTTTAATGTTCAAGTTGTATCGAAGATTGTAGCGTGATCAAATGATTTAAACTTATCAAATTTTGTATCATTTTAAAGCCCATGTGTCTATCTGTTCAATACAATTATGTTCCTATCAATTGTATTAACAGGTTAAGTATGGTACAGCTGAATATGGGGAGGGCCGAACGTGAAATGTTGCAAAATGCATATACCGGTGGTATATATTGGTGTATATACACATGGTGGTGAAGAAGAAGAGTCATCTACAGCAGAGTCTTGGTCTATTGTCAAGACCAGCAGCACAATAAAGCTGTGCTTCAGAAGTTTCATTGTACATCCAGTGCACCGTTCAGTTCAAAATAATGAGAACTTCTCAGTCAAGGATGAGAGATCGTGAATGTTGAACTAGGGTAGTATAAATACAAAGCAGTGGCGTACCCAGGATTTTTTAGGGGGGGGGGGTTTCTTCAGAAAAAAAATTCTGTCAGCGAGGCCGAGGCCACGGTTTTTCGCATTTTTCAAGGCCGAGACCATCGAAAATGGGTAGTAGTAGACAATTTTCGAAGCCGAGACCAAACATTTTCGACATTTTCGAGGCCGAGACCACGGTTTTTCGCACTTTTCGAGGCCGAGACCATCGAAAATGACTGTCGAGACCGCTCAAATTTGGTCTCGAGAACAGATAAAATTTGAAAAGGGTGGGTTCAAACCCCCCAAAACAGTATTTTTTTGGTCAAAGGGGGGGGGGGGGGGGGGGAGGGGGTTGAACCCCCAGACCCCCCTGGGTACGCCTATGATACACAGTACATACATGTGTATATAATATCCAGTATATGGCTACTTGCCAGCTTCCAATCCAGAAAGCAATGTCGATTAAAATCATTGAAAACTAATCCAAATTTGATTTAAAACGTCCCATAGTTGTCCAGAGTCCTCCATGTATCAGCAATAACAATAAACAGCAAAGCAAATCATGAAATCCAAACCAATATGGAGAGCAATATATAAAAAGTGTCAGCCAGTCAGGCGACACCTACCTGTGCTACCTGGGCTGGTCGTCAATATAACATGACTGATTTTTATCACACGGCTGCATTACCCACCATGACTGATGCAGCCTCCCGTGGGCTCCCACGTTGTATAAACGTCACTACCCCTGATGTTTACTTGCAAATTTTACTTTCGCATCTTTATTGTATGCAAAATCAAAGTGAAAATTGTTTTTAAAACAATGGCACCTCTTGACGACACACCAGCACATCATCCCACTATAGCTTTGTAGCTGCTTCAAGGGATTACCTCATCAAGTATCGAGTATCAAGTAATTGGCTTGTCACAAAGCGGATGGTGGTTCAGTGACTTAGACATGCTCTAAACTTATCATTAAAACTGGCTCCCCTTATTCAGTTTAGCCGGTGGGTCGACACCGTGTACCAGTGTACCGTTTAGCCGCAGCTGTAAATGCGACTATTTGGAGCCATGCGTGAGACTTGAGCGTGCATAGATACCAGTGCGCACTATCTACTCGGGGTAGCCGAGTGCGACCGACAATACTACAAAGGTGCTAGTCCTACACTACACCCTAAACACCCTCAAATATTAAAGGGACTTAATAACAGTGTCCAAATCCTAAAAATCCAGTTGGAATTATTGCGGGTCCCTTATACCTTGTTGTATTCGTATTAACAAGAAAATCATGGGACATGTTTCGGTTTTTCAAATGTCCCTTTCGTTACAAATATATTTACGATTGAAGTGTTCAGATGTTAAATTATCCAACGGATCGTTACATTCATGTACAAAGTGAGTGCAATGAGTTAGTTAATATCACTTTGCATTTTTGCTCATTACTCGGCCATATAACGTCCATTTAACTTGAAATTTTCACACAGCTCCCAGTGAACATATCAGATAACAAAAATATACCTTATACCAACCCCTCGTCAATTTTGGCACTTGTTCACAAAGTTACTAGATCCCTTTAAAGATGTATGTACTGAATATCACCCCTATGGTGTTTTATGAAGATTTAGCCAATTCTCGCTGGTAGTTCAAAACAGGCGCTGTTAAGGACCCCTTCTTGGGTATTATGCGCCCGATCGTGATCTTTAGAGCTAATTACATGAATCATGCGAATAATTATGCTAAATGTTTTTAATATAATTTTGTGTTTGTCTTCATTGTTTAGCGTTTGAATGGACAGCATAAAACAGATTTCGGATTTCCAACTTTCTTTTCCAGTTTAAAATAAGTATGATTGACGTCTTCAGATGAATGATTATCTTGTTGATAAATATTACTCTGTACAAAGTCAGTGTAATGAAATGAGTTATCGATTGCCACTGTTAAGGTTCGCTTATTCATTATGACATTAATTTATCATTGAATTATCGCTCAGAACAAGTAAATGCACATTTGAATCAACCATTCCATAAGTTACTGAATCCCTTAAAGGTATACGCACGTTGTGGTAAATGGGTGCTAACGCGGAATGAGAGTCGGTAAACTCCGTGTGTTAATTGTTTAACATGCATTTTTGTTCCTGTTTATGTAAATAAGTGTGCGTTTTACTTTTCCTTTCCTTTCTCCAATTTAAGTGTGGTCAAACTTTGCACTTTATAATAGTGGAATTTTGATTAAAGGTTATGTAAAGATGCACTTACTCCATTTACAACATTGTCAATGCTTAGAAGTTTACCTGTGTTAGTGCAAAGTCTGGATAAACATATAACTTAGGATTTGTACTGTCAAACATAATATATCTCTCTATTTAAAAAAATTGAAATTGCATAAATGGTGCTATGCTGGGGTAACCATGGTGACGCGCTTTGATCATTATAAACTTTCATCTTGTTTTGTTAATGGATGAGTTCAGCTTGTTAAATAGCTTATCATTTTTTTTTTCATTGCAGAGTTTACGAACAGTGGATTCAAGATGCTAAGCGAGTCCACGACGATAACTGCGAGCTACTCAGGTGTGAGAAACTACGCATTATGTCACATAGGGAGCGTCTCCAAGAACTGAAGAACATTTCTACCAGCGTGAGGTATGACATAACGTGTGAACCGCGGTAATGATTCATATAGCATTGTACAATTGCAGTGTAAACTTTATCCACATTAAAGCTTTGGGCGGAACTTGTTCGGTCAATATTCATCAGTAACGGATTCACTGTATTTATATTCGTGCCTAATTTGTTGGGGGAGATATTTATTCAACTTGTTCTATGACATGAAATACATAATGGTGGTGGCAAAGTCAGTGGTGACTTTTGGTTTATAGTAAATGGTATGCTTGAGTGTTTGTTCGTAATGATTTGTTGTTGTTGAGTGTTTTGGTCGATATTGTTTATATGAGGAAGTACAATTATCCAGTCAGGGCGTCTACATATTAAAGGGGGAGGGGCATCATAATTATCACTGCCGTCCTATCGCTGCAGGATCCCGCTTGGAACGGTTTTGCACGCAGTCGTAAACTGCACGCACTCGAAATTCTTTCCAAACGGCAGGCCGCCGTGCAGCGTCCCGCAACAAAATGCTTTTATTTTTCTCTCGATCGCAGACGAATCGTTCCATTGCGGCCAGAACGCATTTCAGGAGAGGGCGTTGCGCGCATCGTTCACGCGCGGGCCACTGCGGGATCCCGATGCCTCTCGTTATGTATAATGTTGTCACCTACCTTTAGAATAAGTGAAATTGACCCATCTAATGAGATCGATGATATAATGATTAGTGGAATGAGAGTTCGTCTTTTATGCTAAATTATGACAAATATTTATGGTGAATCACCGATTTATAACTTTAAGTTATAAAGCTAGACAGCATGTTTGATGAACTTTAAAAAGCTCGACTAGTATTCTGTATTAATTTAAATTCAGCAAAATACACAAAATTCTTAATTTAATGGGTTGTTTGTTTACATCCAAACATGTTCTATGTATTTCCATGTTTGGGGAATTATGTACGTTTTGCTTTCCTTTTTTTATGGAATAAATTATTAAAGGGGTACTACAGTTTTGGTAAGGCTGAGCTTAATAACCAAAACCTGCACAATAACAAGGCAAACTAATAGCAAAACTCCACCATGCTCGAAAGGTATAGAAAATAACAAATGACTAAGTAAAAAGCCTGGTATTCAAAAAGAGCCATTACAACACATAAGGGCGCTCTTTAAAAAAAACCCCATTGCTTTCAACCGTTTTTCATACAAAAGTATGCATATGATGTTAAGTTGAAATAATGATTCAATAGAGAGATCATCAACAAAATTTAAAAGCCTCATTCGAAAATATTTTAAAAGGGTAAGCAATTGTTTAATTCAAACAAAATCATTTAATAAATCTGGGCCCAAGATTGATTCCAATCGGATATATTTATTGACATTTCAGCCGTTTCTGAACCGATTTGGATAAAAAAAAATGTATTCTGTCATTAAAATTGTATGTTCTTTCAGTTTCAGTTTTTCATTATATCACAATAAAATTATTTGTTTGCAGCGCCCTCTATTAAAAAACTAAACTACTATACTCCTGTAACCACTGTCGAACAATTGTTAGCCCTAAATTATTTAATTGCAGTGTAACTGAATGCCAAATAATGAGTTTTATGAATCTGATGAAAATAATTAATGCCCAAAGTATATGTACCCATATTGAAGGGGACCACCAGGCAAAGAACAACACATACATTTTGCAACGGATTGTGTTATTCATAAACACTGCTATTACTTACCACCACTTACGGAACCATTATTATTTCGTGGTTCCGTATTCACGCGTACGTTTGGAGACAATAGAATCTCGGACAATTCTTTTGCTCTGGACACAGGTAGTCTTCGTACATGCAGACTCATAAACGCATGCCTTAGAATTGTGATGCGTTTTCCAATCATGTAATTTTTTCTGGAAACTTATTTTGTTGAACTTGTTGATGTAATGGACTACTAAAGATGTTACCTTTCAATTTGATAAGAATTTTATATTTTGGGGAGGTGGTATACCCTTTAATTTCTGGGCTGACATTTACGTATAAAAGGTCACGTGCCTTCGTAACGGTATACCCGTCCATCGAAAAGTTGGTCTGAAAAGATGCGCAAGACTAGTAAAACTCGTGAAAAGGCGCGTTGTGGTGCCTTGTGAAATTCTCTAGCATAACGTCGAAGAGGATTGACAGGGGGGGGGGGGGGGGGGGGTGGCGGATTCAATCAAACTATTAAAGCCCCATTAAAGGAAATACAGCGTCTAGATGGCCTAATTTTCACAATTCGGCTCTTTATAAGTAATTTTTCCTGAAGAAAAAGAATTTAGCAGTCATTTCTCATGAAATCAATCAATAATTAGTAAATATCTAATTGTCCTGGGAACGCCCCTTTTAAATCGCCAAAATGTGACGTCATCTAAAGACCGGACTAATGAACTAAATTCTGTAGATGACGCGTCATGACGTAAGCCAATGAATTGTCAAACACATGTCAATCACGCTGCTGATTCCGGACGCTAAATGTGGGTGGGGCGTAAATTGGCTGCTAATTGAGATTTGGCATCAGAAAACTAGTCTTAAATCACTACTGTGTTTATTTCCATGGATTTTTCTTCGGCATACCTATGTTTCAAGTCATCAACTATGGAATAAGTGTCAAAGAACGTTGTATTCTTTAGGTCCTTTAACACAAATATATATAATAAATGTGATCGGCTATAGCAAAACCCTTCACTTTTCGGTAAAAGTTAAAATTAAGATTTTCACAACAAAGGGCCTTCCTTTTGTTTGAAGATTAAAACGTGGCTTGAAAGCATGAACACCTTACCCCCCATTCAAGCCAAGGAAGGCAAAATCAGTGCATTTTGCAACATTTCACTATGGCTCTTACCCAGTTATATGAAATATCACTAGTTTCCAGGCGGCAATCTTATATGGGCTCCCTAGTCGAGGGACGTCCGGTCAATCTCGGTTGAAAGGTTTGGAGTGGACAGTTGGTATTTTGTCTTGCTCGGTGACCATGTTAGAGCGATCTTTGATGTACAGTTTGGCGGAAGGCGTCGATTCCATAGTGTCTTCATCATAGACGGCGAAGGCTCCTTTTTGGCATTTCCGGTTTCTACGGCACAAGTTAATCAATTTGTAGCTTTAATTGACCCTCCTCTTGATGAGGTCTGATGATTTTACAGACCGTAACCCGCGATGTTCCAACGAAATAGTGGACATTGCTTGTTGACACCCCTTCCTGGTAGAGCACAGACATCGTATGGCGTGTAGCCAACGGCGTTTGATGGAATGTGGCCTAGAGAGCCTTCGTGCCAATTTTGGTTGAACATTTTACAGCCAACTCTGAGAAAATACACATAATGATAACTTGTTGGTCATACGCTTTGGAGAGGAAAAGGGGTCAATAATTACAGGTCCTGCCTTTCAAAGCTCAAAACAAAGGGCTACATTTATTTAGTTAAATTAACTATTTATTGTAAATTGGTAGTTTTGAAACATTATTATAATAATTATTTTTAGTCTAAAATTATTCATTATGCGCAAAAAACAGGAAAAGGTATGAAATTCGATCTAAGAAAATATTCCAACTATATATATGAGCAACAGTGCATATAGGCGCTCTACAAAAGTGCACAAGAGACAAAAGCTCATTTCTATCCGAAGTTTCACTGGAATATGGCGAAAGCAACACCAAGGGGCAAGCAGGGTACATAGGCAAGGCAGCCGCCACCAGGATCTCCCCCCAACAGAAGAAAGAGGCAGCTGCAGCTCAGGCAGAAGAGGACACTGATTGCGTCATGGAGGACAGGGTCATTCCAAGAAGAGAAGATAGCCCAGTTCTTCGAGGACAACCTATTATTTTATGACATGGGGGGCAACGAGAACAAGAATACGGTGAATACGCCATCCTCTCCCTCAGCCGGGCAAAGTGCTGGGATTGTGGTATCAACGGCATGGTAGACCTTGACCTTTCAGATGCAGAGCAAAGTGTTGTTGTTGATAACCAGCATGTAGATGACCAGCCTGTAGAAACCACATATATATACCCAGGTTGCCCGTGAGAAATTTCCGGATGAGCCCGGCCGGCTGCCGCCGGTACGCCTACGGGACACCCGCCGATCACCGTCCGGCCGCCGGGCGATTTCTTAAAAATCAGCCGGTGGCCGGTGGGAGACCGCCCGGGAATCGGTGGGTCATCGGTCGGTCACTGCCGGGACGCCGCGCGGAAAAACTCTCCGATTTCGCCCAGTTTTGGACCTAAAATCGTCCGGTGACCGACGGGACACCGACAGGTCACCGCCCAGGCATCGCTGGGGTTCTACAGCCTGCTCGACTTCTCCAAAAATCGTTGGGCGATGTCTAAATTCCAGCGGCGACCGAGCAGGCTACAAATCGGTCGGTCGCCGCTCTGAGTTGTGACCGTAGCATAAGTCAGTGTCTTTATATATGTCATCCTTTGTCCTCTCTCAGACTGGAAGTCAATGTCCTGGATTATGTCAGTGAGGCTGGGGTAGCCTATAGTGTCGATTCCAACGAAAAGTGTACACGGCCAGATTTTTAGGTTCGAATTTCAAACTGCTTTGATTTTGTAATCCTTTTGCACATGTTAAGTAGACATGTCAACCATAACTAGAAAAAAAGGTGCCATCACTAATCTCTCCGAACGGCCAGGTAATGGCCTTGAGAAGTTAATGGTACATTTCCTAACGTTGCCTACGAATGCAGATGAATTACTTTAAAAATGTGATTATGGAACTCCAAATCAATCCGCTTCATGCAAACATTTGCTTTTATTTCATATATAAGATGCTAATCATGGAATACATTCACATATTGTGTTTTAAACATCACTCTGTTATAAATTTTCAAGTTCGAATGTTTTATTAGTGTGTTGAGATTTTCCTGTCTTAAAAACATGAGGTTGTATCACTTTTCATAATCTCTTTAATAATATGTGAATCAGAATTATTTTCCACTATCTTAAAGAGTGGGAAATACCCTTTCCAAAAATATCAAATTTAGGTTTGTGCGCAAAAATATGACACATATACAATGTATGTGAAAAATAAGTATTCGTAGGCAACATGTAATTTACTTTATACGTAGGTAACAAAAACCTTTAATTCACAGTGACTGTCACGAAATATGGGGGTCCCTTGTCAGTTTTAAGTGAGATACGATCATACAATTGTGCTTACAATCAATTGGGTGTAAAAATACTTCTTAAAAATTTACACTGACACCATAAGTGGTGTCCTCAAAACAAAATATATATTCAATGTGAACATTTGAACATTTAAACATGACTATAGATTTGAATTCCTAATGTTGATCGATAGTATCCACATCATTGATATTGCAAACATTATGTAAGAAAATGTTTAATCTGGAATTTCTAGGGATACGATACATTTGGGTAATACAGAAACGAATATTATAGTTTGTTCGTAGGTAACATTATTTTGTTCATATATTCAAAGATACCTGTAGTAGGCAAAGTTAATTACTGTATTTTGACTATACGAAAAACAACTTGTATACCTATGGTCTGTAAATATACTGTTCCTGACATACATGTAGCTATAAAAACACGAATTTGAGAAAGAGAGGGCATAATATATTTGTTTTGATATTTGGGTGAATCACTGTATAATGTGTACATCAGCGTGCACATAAAATGACAAACATACATTTGAAACGATTGCTCAAACGATGAGTGGTAATATATTATCTGTTTGATAAATGCAATAAAGGATCATTTGAGATTTCTAAAAAACAGTTCATACAGCGCTCTTATCATGTTCTTAAAGGGTTGAATATTAATGAAACACATTGGCCAATCCTGCATACGTATCCCAACAGCTTACTTAGTTTGATTCGAACCCTCCAATTTAATTGGAATGTTTCTAAGATTAACTCGTATTGTTTCCAGTTTTGTGTCTTACAGTATATTATTGTATTGTGCTAAAATATAAGGTTAATCTTATTATGTGCTACATTTATCAAGAATATTATAAACGAAGTTATTCTTGGAGATGTATGTGTACATTATGTAATGCTGCAATAATATTAATACAATCAAACGGCAGCATATTATGAAAACATCACAACACGGCATCATCATTGTTTTCAATTACGTTATTTTACTTTTTAACAACAAAAATGGCCGAGCAATCATAACCTGTTCAACAGTATCAATATTTCAGTGTACATGCTCTTGTTATATGTGATATAAATATTAAATTAAGAAAATGCTAATAAGTTGTATCATCTTATAGATATACTAACTAAAACACAATTGCGATATTACCAAAAATAATCGAATTTTCTATCTACCCAAGATACAAAAAGTATATATCTGAGGTAATGGGAGAACAGTTGGGATAAGGTATATGTATAGCTGGAAGTTAGGCGAAACATATTGATTGTTTTTCAATTCAAATTTTCGGAAGGGGTAAGGGTGTATTGTGAGATAAATAATTTAACAAAATTGAGCCAATGTATTACATGAAGCGCCATTTTATACATATCATTCTTACCATCTTTATATAGTATATTAAGACATCAAATGGTGTGTTCTTCGGTATTTTACCCACTTTATAAAGAGCCATATCTGATTCGATCTCTCGTGTGATTGGAATACGAATGAAAGTAATCGATTACGTCGACTTATCATGTGGTTTATATACAACTGTTCGCCAAAAATCATAGTGCATACGTCAACGTAGATACCATGTACACAGACTCCATGATATATGTTTTTACAAGGAAAATTTCATAGACAAAACTACCAAAATGCAATTCGAACAACCGCAATTGCTTTTTTTGGTCGAATGGGTTGATCATCTTGATGCAGATAGTGGGCCATCAGATGCATGTGGTTTTTAAACACTTTTTTGTATTAACCGATAACAAAAATCAATGATGACATCATTATTTTTGTGTATTCGGAACTTTGTAAACAAAATAAATCATATTTTCAGTCGAAACTCTAGATGATGATAGCATCTGGTCGGATTTAGAAAGCGCACACTTATCAGGATGATTGTGACATACAAATGGGCTTTAATATCCGAAAGTTTACTTTTTTCTTGTTACCTACGAGTACATTTTACCTACGAATACAGAGTGTCCCCATGGTAAAATGCCACATAAATGTTCTTATTAAAGCATTGACTATCGTTATTTTGATTTTAATATATTGCCAAAGGATGCCTTCGAATCATACACATACATTCATTTATTAATATGATGATTACGCTTGTTTAACAAGGAGGAGAAGATCGTTTAATGTTAAATGAGGCCAAAAAAGTAACTTTTTTAACCTGGTTTGCTCGTAATCTAAATGCCCCAATAATATGAACATTATAACGGATGAAAAGGAAATTTGTTTCATACCATAACACGCTCATTTTCTTCAAATAGCCAAAATATCTACGTGATATTGCCGTTTGAAATAATGTCAGCGCAGGAATCAAACTCCCTATGTCATGTTTGTATTCGTAAGTAACGTTTAATTTGTTAAAAGTTACTTACGAATGCAACACATTTTGTTGAATATCTCCTAAAATCATTATTTGAAAACGATAAATCCTTGCACATATTAGCGTTATGCTAGATTCCATCTATTACTAAGTTATCTCTCACTAATCTACATACATATTGAAGCTACGACATGATGAAGTGTATACGTAGGTAATGCCATTTTTTTTACCAAACGGGCCTTTTCAGCTTTTGACATTTCTGACGGCTATACAATAAAAACACTAGGATTTTTGATAATGCATTTCAATAGCAGACACATGAGGGTTTAAGTTGAGCACACATTTTCAATCGTGTGATGAATTTTTCAATAAGGTTATGAGTGCTAAAAAATGTATTCGTAGGCAACGCTTAAAATTTACCACTAGGTAAAAAAATCACCAAAAATCACATGATTGCCAGTTACTTACAAAAACTCATATAATGAGTCATGACATATGCAACAACTTCCCATGTAAAAATAAACCAATTCGTATCAAGTCTTCATTCTAAGATTTTAACCGCTCAAAAAAACGTTAAGAGATTTTTTTCAAAAGTGGTCAAAAATAGCATGTTTTTTGTTCCTGTAGAAAAAAATATCAATGCAATGGTTACAAATTTTGTATGGCGCGAAAGGCCTTGCCAAGATGCATCTGCTCAAAGAAAAATCGAGATTGTAGGACCTTTCAAAAAATCAAATAGGTCTGAACATGCCGTGTACACTTTTCGTTGGAATCGACCATATACACCTCGACCTATAGTGGAGCAGCTAAGTGTAAAATACCAAGAGAATCGTTCAGTTAGTCATACAGGCACCCAAATTGGCATGTACATTACCTTTGGTTCACTTTTTCAGAAAAAAATCTTGGCCACGCAAAATTCCAACATGGCGGCCATTTTCCAAGATGGCCGCCAAAAAGCTACTTTTTGTCATAAAAAAAAAAATAATTAGTCGATTTCAATGATCTTGGTGTCGATTCCAATTATTAAATGGCATGCAGAAACCAAATGTGGTATATCTAGTCCCGATCCACCTATGTAGCTACTGTACAAATTCAACATGGCGGCTATTTTCCAAGATGGCCGCCTAAAAGCTACTTCATAAAAAGAAAAATAATTAGTCGATTTCAATGATCTTGATGTCGATTCCAATTATATATGGCATGCAGAAACCAAATGTGGTATATCTAGTCCCTATCCACCTATGTAGCTACTGTAAAAATTCAAAATGGCGGCCATTTTCCAAGCCATTTTCCAGAAAAAGCTACTTTTTGTCATAAGAAATAATTAATTTGTTGGTTTTAATGATCTAGGAGTCGATATTAATTATGTATAGTAAGCAGAAACCAAAAATGCAATATTCGGTCCCTATCCAGTGGCATAGCTACTGTGAAATTCCAAGAAATTTTCCAAGATGGCCGCCAAAAAGCTCCTTTTTGTATTAAAAGAGAAATAATGAGCTAATTTCAATGATCTTGAAGTCAGTTTCAATTACATAATGGTATGCAGAAACAAAATGTGCTATAATTAGTCCCTATACAGCTGGGTACCTACAGTATGAATCCAACATGGCGGTCATTTTCGAAGATGGCCGCCGAAATCTACTTTTTGTCATTAAAAGAGAAATAGTCAGTCAATTTCAATGATCTTGGAGTCAATTACAATTACATATGGTATGCAGAAACCAAATGTGCTATATCTAGTCTTTATCCAGTTTGGTAGAGCTACTGTAGAAATTAAACATGGCGGATGTTTACAAGATGTTTACAATATAACTTAACGATTGCAAACCACAATATAACTTTGAGATTGGCTTTTACCGTGTGGACACGACTTTACTTCCAGCATGGAACATAACACATGCAATCGATAGCATCGCTTTTATTGTTTGCCATAGTTTTAAAAGAAAATTCTCCTGTATCAATATATCGCGGTATGACATAACTGAGTTAAGCAAATAAATGACGCAGTATTGACCACGTCAGTTAACTAAATGAAATAGTTTACCCCTACACTCTTAAAAGAATTGGGCAACAAATGCCCAACTTTTAACCAAGACTGGGCAACATACTGTCCACACAACTATTGGTTAACTTCTGACCAACTGATGTTCACTTGAAGGCTCAATTGGGCAATAATTGCCCAGAATTATGAATCTTTCTAACCAACCAACAATTACCCAAATAAATTTACCCAACATTTTAAGAGTGTATATGGCCATTGTTTCATGCACCTCCATAAAACAAACAAGAATTGAATTATTCCTTATTGAGATTGCACAGGATATACACAGGAAAAGACTGGTCTGGTCTGGAGAAAGAATCTGAAGACTTCCATCCATTGGAAACCAAGGATATTGTCCAGGCTGATGTTGCTAAACTGATATCCTCACAACAGCTGCGTATAGAGCTCTAATTGGCATAGAATAGGGGTGGAAAAAAAACAGTGAAAATGTATCTGTCAGCGTATTAGAAATATTACACCAATAAGCAAGCGAATGATCCTGAAAGACATTGTCTTCTATATCAGTCCATTGCAAGTTACAAGCGATTCTAACTTCTAGGAAGTTTCTGGCACGAGAATTAACCGCCCCTTTTTTCAAGCAAAGCTGTGAACTGATTTACATTCAGGAATCGGCATTTCTGTTTTTCAGACATATACATGTTACCTCCTGAAGGTACTGCATGACTTTATCACATAGTTCGTTACCAGTCACACTTCGTCTGCCCCATCCTACGGAAAATCTTTCACTCTCTCACACCTCATAAGTATCGAATACAATATTTATCTTTTCATAATCCACTTCATACATTTAAAGAAACTAATTGGACTTATTGCACAATGACTTCCCAACAGATGGGTTGAGGGTTACCCGGCCACCCCCTTCTAGCTACACCTTTGGATAGCACGTTTAGCTTTTGCATACGTATCAAATCGATTCTGGACAAGATGCATTTAATTAGACCAACTCAGCCTATTTGTATGCATTATTATTTTGCTTTTTTGGCAGCCATCTTGGAAAATAGCCGCCATTTTAGATTTTACAGTAGCTTCGCCACTGGATAGGGACCAAATGAATCGCATTCGTTTCTGCATACGATGCATAATTAGAATGGACTCGCAGATTACGAATCAACAAATTAATTATCTCGTTATGACAAAATGTTTCTTTTTGGTGGCCATCTTAGAAAATGTCCGCCATGTTGGAATTTCACAGTAGCTACGCCACTGGATAAGGACCGAATATTGCACATTTGGTTTCTGCTTACTATATATAATTAGTATCCACTCCCAGATCATTGAAACCGACAAATTAATTATTTCTTAAAGGTAAAGGCCAGTTTTGGAAACGCCCCCCTCTCAAAAAATGAAATGGAAGCTCTTATTACCAATAATGTGAAAGAATATAATTGTACTAATATAGGATTATCCAAATTTGGCCAAGAAACCGCCTACTAATTGATATATTTGCAAAATTATAACTTGATCTGCTGCAGATAGAGATCGCCAACTCGGAATCGCCCATAATAATGCTACGTACAATGAACACGTGCGAGTACACGAGGTGTTCGTTTTTACGGGCTTGTCCCCAGCTTGTCGATATCTCCCCCAGCGCTAGCGGCGTGGACAGGTCCGAACTGGCGGTGGATTTATAAATTTCACAGGCGGATATTGGATTTCTTCCGATATTTCTGTATTTAACGATGCTTAGGTTCCGATTTTAACACACAAGCCCTATTTCAATACTTATTCAACAATAATGATCAATATAGATGTATCCGGCTTTTTTCCCAAAACTGGAATTCATCTTTAAGACAAAAAGTAGCTTTTGGCGGCCATCTTGGAAAATGGCGGACATGTTGAATGTTTACAGTAGCTACATAGGTGGATAGGGACTAGATATACAATATTTGGTTTCGGCATGCCATATATAATTGGAATCGACATCAAGATCATTGAAATCGACTAATTATTTTTCTTTTTATTGACAAAAAGTAGCTTTTTGGCGGCCATCTTGAAAAATGGCCGCCATGTTGGAATTTTGCGTGGCCAAGATTTTATTCTGAAAAAGTGAACCAAAGGTAATGTACATGCCAATTTGAGTGCTTGTATGACTATTTGAACGATTGTTACAGCTATCTGCCCCACTACTATCTCTGATTTTCGTTCAGTGATGGTTCAGTTATTATTCGGTTGATAAGTTGCGATAAGTACAAGTCTGGGAGTTAGTACAGGTGAGTTATTCAGAAAGCTAAGTTGTGTTCATCCAGTTAGAAGTTAGTGATTTAGATTTAGTCCTGTTCGTCGTTGAGTTACACCACATGTACTTGGTGTCAAGTTATGAAGCTGTTCCTGCGTGGAATAATAAACAAGTAACCGAATAACTCTCGTCAGCTCTTATATGTATATCCGAGCTCGTGGAACGTGGTTTACGAACTGTGTGATTGTGATTGTGATTCAGCACTATATAACCTCGGCCATCCAGACATACAGAAAATCGACATTATCATCATCATCTTCATCCTATAACATTTGTCCTCAACCGACATTCGTTACAATATCAATGTTTCAATTTTACAATCAAAAGTGTTTTACTCATATTATGTAAACTTGAAATGCCATTTTCTTCATGTTTAACGTGAACTACCAACAAGTGCAGGGTTTTGCTATAGCCGGTCACAAATAAGGGGCCGGACCGTCATCACCTCCTATTTAAATTAATATAGAATAACTTATCTGTTAATGTAAAGATGTGCACACAAACTGCTTTGAATTGATTATTTGAGCATTAAAAGGTTCGAAATAAACAATCTGTTTTACCATTAGATTCAATTCAACAGCGTATACGGTGCGTGCAATAGCTATGCAAGCACACTCCGTACAATGCATACGTGGGCCTGTAGACCAATCTCTAGCCCAGCGAAGTCGGGCGAAAGGGTGAATAATGTAGGTCTCAATCTCACTGGCGTGCTGTGGTGTACACCGATATTTATGCATTTCACAACTGTTTTGATCCCAATTCAAAAATAGTAATAAATTCGTTTGGTCAAAATAGATGTTTTTGGTAACTTTCCCAATTGTCTTATTTGGCGCTACGAATGGGAGTGGTTATACATGAAGTAGATCAGCCAACCGTCTAAGTGATGTCCCTGGCAACTAAACTAAAGTATTCTTGGATTCTGCACGGCAATTTTAACACTTTAGTCTGAAGTCGAATAGTAGCAAGTTCACGCACGATGTTATGGAAATAAGGATGATTTTGCGTGCGATACATTTAGGCCCGGTGAATAGACGACTGATGAGGCAGACACTGAGTGAAATAGCCTGTAGTAGAGCAGATAGATTTAACAATCGTTCAAATAGTCATACAAACACCATAATTGGAGTGTAAATTGCCTATAGATCACTTTTCAAGAAACAACATTGAGCCAAGCAAAAATTCAACATGGCGGCCATTTTCCAAGATGGCCGCCAAAAAGCAACCTTTTTGTCAAAAAATTGAAATAGTAATTTGCAAGGATTTCAGAGTCGATTTCAATAATTCATAACATGCAAAAACTAGATATGCTAAATATAGATCTATCCCATGACAAAGATACTGTGAAATCCAACATGGCGGCCATTTTCAAAGATGCCGCAAAAAATTTGTTGTCATAGAAATAGAAATAGTTGGTAAATTTCAATGATTTTCGAGTCGATTTCAATAATTTATAGTATGCAGAAACCAAATATGCTAAATACAGAATCCCATGACAAAGGTACTGTAAAATCCAACATGGCGGCCATTCTTACAGATGGCCGTCAAAAAGCTATTTTTTGTCTTAAGAATATAAAATAGGTTGCGCTGGGAAAGTTAAAATCATCCTGGAGTCGATTCGAAGTGTTTATTGTATGAAGAAACCATATTTCCTGCATCCAAACCTACCGACAGATGTAGCTTGGGGAAAAGACCCTTCTCCCCCAATATGTAGGGAACTCATATATACACAATTTTAATTGTTTTCCATAACTCACTTGTTGCGATTGCCATCGCATTTACAGGTCCGGGTCCTTTGTGTGCAACCAGCTCCATTACACTGCAAGATGTGGTCCATCGTCTGGGTCAGTCCGCAGTCGTAGAGAGTATCTTGTTCATGGGCAAAGCCCTATCTTGCAAAGTTAGCCTTACACCACCCTATTATTGTCCTTATTCAGTTCAGGCATTGCCACTCTGTACACTACTGGTTTAGTTTGCTGATGAGTAGGGGCTACAGGCTGACGGTGGAGTATTCTGCTCAAGTGGTGCTCAAGTCTTTGGTCTGGATATCAGATGCCAGCAAGGTCAACTATTGGTTTCAGGCAGCCTGCTACATCTTGATGTGTTGTTGAATGTGTGTTTCTTCACAATAGGGCAATACCTGCAGTTTATGACTTGGGGTCAGCACCAAATTGTAATGTTTCTAACTTCCTGATGATACAATTTCGAGATTCTAGCTACTATATGCCTAACGTCTTCTTGATATGCTTATTATAGGATAATGCACGATCGAGTTTTCACATAGGTACCCTAAAGCTCGCAGTAGTTGAGCTACACATTGTTCCACTCTTAGTCTGACTAGCTTAATTCCCTATTTGCCTCCCTGTTCTTGAGATGAAAGACACACCCCTGGATCTTGTATTGGTTTTCTCGCAGGTAATTTGCTGTGTAGTTGTCACAGCCGGTAAGGATTGTGATTGACTTGTTTGTCTGGTGGGGCAAAACTTAACAAATTAATTACTGAACTCAAACAAAATAACACATAACACTCAGATTCAGGGAAATAACTTTTATTTCCTTAAATTTGCAAGGTAACAGTGGGTTAATACATATGCAAAATAATCAGTTGAATTTACATTGCATGAGAGTAGGAGTCAATTTATGTGAACTCATCATCAAAGATTGTTTCAATTATAACGTCAAGTGACTGGAGTTATATGAATTAAGTGTAATCAGCGTCGTTTCAATTGGAGAGTTTAATTAGTTCATCGCTACTTTACGCGAAACCTGGGAATCGTCGTCACACGCGCGTTGTCTTGCGTAGTCTACGCTGTCGGACGTCGGACGCGAGTTGCTTCCCGACCCCTGCCGATGTCGACCACGTTAACGCGGGACGAACCGTTGTGCGCGTACTAAGCTTGACGAGCCCGCGACTGTCCAATGCGAACCCTGCGTGATCCTAGTGAACCCGGCGAAACCGTCGGCGAACCCTGTTGAGCCACATGGGAACCTTGTTGAACCGTGCGAGAACCTGTTGAGCCGTAGGTCAACCGTAGGTCCACCGCCATAGTTTGACTGTCGAAACAAGCGTGAGTGTCTGGTCCAGGCATATCATGGTGGCTGGTGAATGTACAAAACTATACAGGGTGTATCAAAAAAAGCGTTACACTTTTGAAAAATCTGTCAAAATTACATTTCAAAATATTTTGAAGATATGTTCATGTCGATATATGCCCAATGGTCTCATCTATCAAATGCCACTAACAAAGCAAATTTTCATTCACGCTTGGGCGAACCCTGACTGTTTTTGTCCAGATTGTGAAAAATGACTTGCGCCAAATTGAAAGAAGAGGGAAAATTAAACCAGCAGTCCGAATAAATACTCCCATTCAAATAAATTGCTCTTCGCCAGATAATTCCTAGACTAGCATAACCAGTGGGTACCAGTGGCGTACCCAGGATTTTTCAAGGGGGGGGGGGGGGGGGGGGGGGTTCAGAAACAAATTTCTTTCAGCGGGAGGGGGGGGGGTGGAGTCGTAGAACATTTTTCAAAGCCCAGACGAAGTACCTGCAAAATTGTCAAGACCAAGACCAGGTCCGGTTCACAATTTTCAAGGCCGATACCAAGACCCAGTGGTTAAGAATCCGGTAAGCGGGAGAGGGGGGTGGGGGGTATAGTCGTAGACAATTTTCGCAGCCAAGAACGCGAATTTTCGACATTTTCAAGACCGTGGCCAGGTCCGGTCCACAATTTTCGAGACCAAGACCAAGACCAAGACCAAGACCCAGTGATTGAGAATCCGGTAAGCAGGGGGGGGGGGGGTGGGGGATGGGGGATGGGGGGGACCTGTGGTAGTCGTAGAAAATGTTCGCAGGCGAGACCGCATTTTCGAGACCGAGGCGAGCTCCGGCCACAAGACCAAGTGGTTGAGAATTCTGTAAGCGAGGGCGGGGGGGGGGGGGGGGTGGTCGTGGAAAATTTGACATTTTCGAGGCCGGGACCACAGTTGTTCACACTTTTCGAGGTCGAGACAGACCATCGAAAATGACGGTCGAACCATTGACATTTGGTCTCGAGAACCGTTAAAATTTGAAATGGGGAGGGGGGGGGGGGGGGGTTAAACCCCCGAAAATTGTTTGGTCTAAGGGGGGGTGACCCCTCCCCCCTGGGTACGCCTATGATCATAACATAATCCTAAATTTATGCAAAGGAGCAATTTGTTTGAATGGTAGTACTTATACGGACTGGTGGTTTAATTTTCCCTCTTCTTTCAATTTGGCGCAAGTCATTTTTCACACTCAGGACAAAAACAGTCAGTGTTCGCCCAAGCGTGAACGAAAATTTGTTTTGTTAGTGGCACTTGATAGATGAGACGATTGGGCATCTATCGACATGAAAAAATCTTCAAAATATTTTGAAATGTAATTTTGAACGATTTTTCAAAAGTGTAACGCTTTTTTTGATACGCCCTGTAGTGGCCGCGCCTATTTAAAATGGCCACCAAATCTCACATTGCCGCCTATGCGTATTGCCATAAAACATACTAAATTAAGACTTGCAAGAGCTGGACAAATCCATGTCCTTGCTCTGCGACTTCTAATCTTCAAGTAACGCTAATATGTCCCCAGGCCCATTAATTACCACGCCCCTCATAGCAAGGACGAACAACTATCTAAATTAGCATATCTATTATATTTCCCCCTTACAAGATCAACCCCATCTGGGTAGCAACAATATACAATGACTTAGGAATGAACAAAATTTACCAAATAGCCATTAAATCAAATACCAACTATTTCATGAAAAGGAGTTCTCTCCCTCAGCAACAAGAAACTTAAAGGTTGTAACCCGGTAACCAACGAACAAAAGAATCACCATGCCTCACTGCATGAATGAATCATGGAACTCAAAAGAGGGCACATCACTTGTGTGCGTTCAACTGGCCTGGGTTTCTGGCCCGAATATATACTTCAGTAACAAAAGAAGAACTAATCCCATGACATGTGCCCTAAAGAGTGATCAATGTTTACAAACATCTAAAAGTTTGAAATGACTTGTAACAGTAGTATTCCCAAATGTTTGCGAGTGCTGAATTGATATGGAGTTCAACAGCTTCAAAGGTAATATGCATGGCTGTAAAGCATGTTTCATCTGCATAGATGAAGTGTTCAGTGTTTTCAGTTGATTTGATGAAGAGTGTTGCCACTATGAAGCCTCCCTGGGAAGACTTTTGTTCTGTTTCTGTCATCTGCTGTACTGTCCATCAAGTTCGACAAAGAAGCGTCTGCTCTGCATCATCTTCTGCATGTTCTGGATTAATCTGGCAAGTTTGACGTCTTCTGTGACATGTGTGATGCCATGGATCGTTATCAGTAGCCTTTGGTGATCGACAGTGTCATAAGAAGCAGGTGATTATCTACAGGTACTGCACAGGTGATGACATTGTTCTGAAAACCTTCTTCGATGTGTTTGGTCAGGTTGATAAGTTGTCCTTTGGTGGATTTTCCTGGTTGGAAGCCTGTCTGCTCACAGTTTGGTTGGCTGTCATTGTGGGCTTAATTGTATTCAGAACGGAACGTTCAAACAGCTTGTTTGTTTGGCACAGGAGCGAGATCGATTAAAAGTTGTTGGCTTCGTTCCTGGCTCAGGGATAGCGACGCCCTCGGAACCACTGTTTTGGAAAACAGGTGTCTCGCAGCCATTTTTGTGATAAAGGGCCTATATGTTTCATTTGCTCCGATCTAATGTCGTCGGTGCCTGCTGCCTTGTTGACCTGTAGAGTGGAGATATCTTTCTGAAGCTCTTCGGCAGAAATATGTCTTGTGAAATACGCCATGTTTTGGCCAACTCCAGGTAGTTTGCGTCTGTTTTAATTAGTTGTATTGACGGCATTTCCTTTCTTCAAGAGCTAGTTTGCAACTTGATATGCTGTGACATCGTGATCATGTAACATCGTGCTGTGATCATGCTATGAGCTCGCGTATGTAGCCAATCTGCCTAACTTGTCCTTGAGATATCCTTGAGATGAGCTCTTCTCCAAGGTTGATTTGTCCTCTGAGAAGGGATTGTGTCATAGGCTATGATGTAGCTTGAAAGAAGCTAACTGGGTTTTTCGTCGATGCCTGGAATGTATTTTGTGCGACAGCCTCTCGGGATATGTCTACGTGAGACCTTTAGTGAGACCTTTTCGTTTTAGTTTAAACAATCAGATTTTATAACGACTGTTAACTTTGTTGTCGGGAAAATCAAGAAATGTTCCCTCTGGATTTAAAATGTTATTTCGTGAAGAAAATAAGGCCCTCGCCTACGTCTCGAGACTTATAATCTTCCCTCAATAGCATTTAAAACACCTCTGATTGGAACATTCCGTGATATTCCCTCCACCACCAGTTAACAACTGTATACTGTATTGGTATTATATCCCCGGGGGGTCTGTCCTCATAGAAAGGGGGGTATCATGCGTGACCAAGGACTTGCCAAAAGCACCCTAAACGAGTATTTGCGTGGTGCAAAAAATACCCCCTAAGCAAGTATGATTATCGGTAATTTGATACCCTAAGCAAGTAATCAATTTTGTGTAAACCCCTAAGCAAGTATTTTTGATACCCTAAGCAAGTAATCAATTTTTTGTAAACCCCTAAGCAAGTTATAATTATTTTTGATACCCTTAGCAAGTAAGCTGAGTTTTTGAGACCCTAAACGAGTAATTCATCTTTTTGATACCCTAAACGAGTAATTCATCAGCCTAAAATAGAGACCCTTTTTCCTGATTTTGGGTGATTTTGAGACCCTAAACGAGATACTCGAGTATCTTGCCTGATCGTGAAAAACCACCCTAATTACTCGTTTTCTTGGTCACGCATGATACCCCCCTTTCAATGAGGACAGACCCCCCAGGATTATATCATTACTAAGTAGACCTGATGAATATGTGTTACATATTGAAACGAATACATTAATGAAAAGGTTAATTACTGTTCTCTATCTATGTACATTGGTGTATGAATATCATGTGTGTATGTATTTGTATATGTATGCATGTAAGTTTGTTCTTTTATGTAAGCGTGTTTTTTGTTTATATTAACACATGCAGAGATGAACTTGAGAACATCGCGAAGGGGTTCCACTACTCTGCAACCTCCAGCCAACAGTACTGAACTGTAAAAGCCAGAAATGAGCACTTACGTTTCAATGGTAAGTCGTATGTACACGTACCAACGAGAGAGTGGATGTAATTATAGAACGATTAATATTTTCTTTTCAACGAGGGATGAAATATCTTTACCAATTTAGCATAGTTCGATCAGCGCAAGTATCAAGTTCCTTTTCATATAATTTAATAATTCATTGAATATTAGCAGTAAGTAAGGAAAATGCAATACTGTGAAATAATGCTATTTATTTTCTCACGAAACACCCCTATCGTTGTTTGTCCCATTGGTATTCATGTGTGAGTACTATGTTGCCTTATGTTTCAATTTTGAAACATTGCCTGTACTAATATGGTTCCTAAACCTTAAACAAATCAAAATAACAATAGCAAACTAAGGACAAGTTGTAGCGCCATCAACACGGCAGACTTTCCCAAGTATTTTGTGTATGTTGTTGTCTTACAATCCGTACCTGTCTACGACATTTTAAACAACCATACACAAAATGTTATGTGTCTGCTAGATATTAATATTATTAACGTAATATTGTTAACGTTGCCCAAATCATGGGGCCAATATACCAAAAAATACAGTGTCAGCCGTGTATATTCAGAATACTGAGTTTCTAAAAAAGTCAAACCGCGTCGTCATCCTGTTTGAGATACTGAGGACACTTTATACGATGAACTCCTGGCTCTGTACCATACTCATGTATGCGAAATAGAGTTTGTTTGAATGCGATACACATACTTTTTTGTAACTAATTATAAAATAATGCACCTGGAAATTAAGAAATACCAAAATTAAACGTGATGTTCATCCTTTAACGCACTCCACTGGCAAATAATGATACAGAAAAACGCATGGCCGACAACGTTGACATCATGATTTAGATAACGAGGAGAATCCTTCACAAGCCATAGTTTCAACAAAAAAATCAATAGAATTGTGTTGTTTTCTTATGATCATACTGATACAAGCCCTACGGGAAAACAGGTTTCTTTGCCCAACTTTGTACACATGCCTTTGGGAATATGAACATTTAACTTTCTATTTTTGATTTTGAGTGAGTAATTTGTCGTAAGATGTGAATTCCTAAATGTCTACGCAGCTTATAAATGAACGTTAACTCAGTTTTGTAAGGAAAGTGGAATTAGCGACTTTTGGAACTGAGCTCTTCAACTATGTTCAATATAATTACATTCTAAATCCTGCGGAAAAGGGGATAGCCTAAGTCTATGTATGTACGGTAAAGGGTAAAGGTGATTTGTTTACCCTTATTTACTGGACTACCACGTAATGCATTGTATTTGTTTTAAGTTTGATGATTTGAACGATTATCGGAGATATTGGTTGCTGAAATCGTTTATTTCCAGACAGATTATGGTAACGAGGTTTAATATTGTCCTGTACAATTTAAACAATTTTAATCATCATTCACTTCAGAATGTTTTCACTTCGCTCGATGTAAAAACGTGTCTGCATTATGTCTTAATTAAATGTTATACAGATAATTACTGAAGCGTGCATCAGATACTACAATGGAGTATAAAACTGGGTCCACAGTTAAATTGTATAAAGATGTGTTTGTTTGTATGTAAGGCAGTACCACTAAAACAGTTTATCTTGTCATAACATTAGTTAGCAAACTTAATTTTGCAATTGATAAATTACTCAACCGTGTATGTTCAAGAAACATTTCTAAGAGATCATGTTCCGATGAAAGAAAATGTTATATATACAACATGAATATCATGTAACTTTGTACATATTTTCTATAACAACGAATAATGATTAAGTTTTTGTGTACAATAAGTTGTATTAAACATTCATAATTACACTTGTATTTTATTTAGTTGTTCAGTTACGGTGAAATTTCATTTTCGTGTGTTATATTTTGTTGCTGTAAATAAAATATAATACGTATAAAGTAAGTATTTCTACCCATTTTACTTGAGTAATTCATACAATTATTGCCTGCGTCTAAACAATGTACATTGTGTATCATATATACATGTTAATAGGGCTAACCCAGTGGCTCGAAAAGAGGGAGTGTAGCTTTTAAAGGGGGAAATTTAATAATACCAAAAGAAATACTAAATTATTCGTTTGTTATGCAATTTACATTTTACATACACTAATGTATAACTACAGAGGTAGAAAATGTCCTTGTTCATTTCGGGGAATGGATGTAGGTATGTTTGTAGCATGGAAGTGTTAATTTTCTCCTTTTGCTGTTTTGCCTTCATTATAACGAACGTTTTATAGAGGTAAACACTAAAACGTACTTACAATGCTACAATGGCAACATAATTAGTTATACAATGTTAAATGGCAAATTCCGTAGTTAACTTTTGTATGATTTTCGTCTGTAAAAAAGTAAAGCTAATGCATAATAGTGCAGTTTAATATTAAACGAATGACAAGATACAATGAAATCATGTTCCGATGAATTCAAATAATGGTTATACATACTCAAAATTAATAATGTCATGTAGCTTTGCACATAATGATTTATTCATGATTAATTGTGTAAGCAATAAGTTGAAGTATACATCCATTAAAGCCCTTTGTATAAAGCCTAATAACGCCCGCACACAAAATATGGAAATTGGTTTCATCACCTACCATGGGAATAAATACTTCACAACGCACCCGTTAATGCAAAGATCTGGACAAAATCTGTGTTGAAATTACATTACGTTTCACTAAGTTAGCCGTGATCTCCACCACGGTGGAAATCAACTCAACCATTTTAATAGCTTTCGTCAACATTCCATGCCCTGTTAACTGCCCCCCCCCCCCCCCCCCCCCCGAGACCTAGTGGTATTATAGAGATAATCTCCTCCGGTTACACGCAGTAAACCGATAAGAACGGTGTAAACGGTGATAAAATTCTACTAGAGGCACGAATCTCTCAACCTCTCCTCAGGCCTGAGAAGCGGTTATTTTCTAACTTGGGTGAAACGTAATGAACTGTTTGCGCAAAAAATTATCGGAATAAAACTATGGTACTGAGGTTAAACTCAACCGAATTATTCACTGAGTGCGATAGATATGCAAGCACACGTGTGAACGGCATGCGGCCGGGCTTGTTTGAGTACCAGCCCAGCACAGCGAAGAGGGGCAATTGAGCGGTGAATTTAGGCCCAAATTCAGCGGCATGCTGCCGGCGTGAATTAAAGTTTTAATCAATATGTCTACAGTAAAAACACTACTAAAGTTCGGATTTCACAAGCCCTATAGTATACTAGGTCAACAATAATGACACGTTACTGTAGTTTGGCTGATATAGATGCTTTCGGTAACTTCCCCAATACTATAATGTCATTGTTCAGTTACTGTGAAATAAATTTTCCCCCAGCTATATAACTGTACACAAATTGTAATACGCATAAAGTAATTTCTTCCCACTTCACTTTGCAATTGAAAACTTGTAATCTGTATTCTCTTTATTTTGTTTGGAATCACTGCATCATATCGTACATTGTTTACTTTAAAATTTGCGTTACTTTATTAACAAGATTATGATATCGGAAATAATATCGCTAGTGATATTCGTTTGTCTCGCAATGTATGGTCAACATTGAATCTGAAAGATCGCGACGTTTCGTATGCTACTGCAATACTTTGTCAAGTGATATTAAAGTAACGTAAAACACTCCTATTTATACTCTCATGCGGCTCCAAACCGCGTTATCTCGCATGAGCGAGTTGTTCCTAATTGGTCCATAACGGGCAAATTCTATTGGCCGGTGTACCCGGGTGCTAAACCAATCAGCGAGGCGCTGGCTCGGCTTGCTTGCTAGGCGGGAACAATAGCGAGCTCGACCAATCAATAGCTCAAGTAAAGGAAGGGAGGGTGGAAAAGGGGGGGCCAACAATAATTTCGCCCAAACATTACAAAACATAAGTGGAAATATGTGGGAATATGCAAAAGATTCCTACACCCCCATCCCCCAAATAATATATTACTACTAACAATATGAATGGCAATGCCCCTAATTAGTCCGATCACGCTACACCACTGGGCTAGCCAAGACTAGCTACTTGTTACCAAATGAAACGTACACAACTGCGTGTTAAACATGTTCCGGCACTGCCAATGCCTGTTTCGGCAAAATGTCATTAGTGCATTAATGAATTTCTTTAAAATATTATATTGTCTAAATTAATTTGTTGTTGCTTTTACAAAATGTATCTGCTTTAATTTTCTAATTTTGATTAAGGTGTTAGAGGGTCTAGAGGCTGATCAGATGTTAGTGTTTATCGAACTTTAACAACAGTCTTAACCCACAAAACACAGGAATTGTTCGCATCTCCAAAACATCGGAGGTCCTTAAAGGGAGTGTCCGCCTTTTGCAAGCCAAATTCAACAGTTGCGAGGATATTGTCTTTAATGAAAGAAAATGTCAGTAAATAGCTTGCCTGCAAATTAAGGGCTTGAAATCTCATTTTCGTGGAGTTATAGACCTCAAAAAAATACAAGCGACGGATATTGCATTATGAGTATTCGCCCGTGCACAATTTTGCTCACGATTTATCTGCCGGCGCATTAACAATTTCGTTATATCTTAAAGGGGTAGTACAGTTTTGGTAAGGCTGAACTTTAGTAACCAGAACCTGCACAGTAGGATTACAAACTAATATTTGTATCCCCACCATGCTCGAAAGGTATACGAAATTACAAACGACTAAGTAAAAAGGATGTTATCATTCAAAAAGCGCCATTAAAACACAAGAGGGCGCCCTCTAATAAGGCATTGGTTTCAACCATTTGTCATACAAAATTATACATGTAATGTTTTGTTGAAATAATAACTATTTAAAAACCGCTTTTGAAAATTTTTGAAAAAGTGTAAGCATTTTTATAAAAAAAATTTCAAAAAATCATCGTACATGTACTTATTTTGAGCCCAAATAAATACGATTGGATATATTTATTAATTTTTCAGCCATTTCTGAACCGATTTTGACCAAATAAAGTTAATTCTGCCATTAAAATTGCATGTTCTTTCAAATTCGACACTCAGTTTTTCATTACCTCACGAAAAAATTGTGTTGTGCAGCGCCCTCTCTACCCCTTTAACAGTTTACTTTCACTCTAAATTCGTACAAAATTCGTCACATAGTTCAACACTGAGGTTTGTTTTGGCAGTGATACCGTACATGATGTAAGTAAGGTCACACATCTCCAAAGAGCGAGCTGACAAAATCAAACTAATTCCACAAAGGATTTGGATGTTGCTTGTCAATGTGGTAATGGGATGTATTTCCTCTTACACATGTGCACTCTCTTAAGAACTTAGTACAGAAAATGTTTGCAATTTAATTCAATACTCGGAGGGTAAACAGACGCCTGACGTGTTGATTGCATGATTTGCTTTTAGTTACATACATTTTGTTTTCTCTCTTTGTATGTATTTTGTTTGTTATGGGTAAATAACTTAAACATGTATTGCGAGTTTAATAAGAAATGTATCAATCCACATTGTAAAATGTGTATAGTCTTTATAAATATACTGTATATCACTATATCTCATATACATGTGTTGAAAAGATATCAATTGTATTGCAGTGAATACGTAATCAGGTACTATTGAACAGGTCTATAATCTCGATTGTAACTATATTATCTACATACATAGGATAAAAGCAAAAGTAGTCTAGAACATTGTCATCAGCTTTTTGTATATTCTAGGCATCTAGTAAGATTGTCGAAATCCATAAAACTAACTTAGAACTGGAGCAGTTCTAATATACATTGTTGTATTCGTATTACCAATGTTTTCTGAATTTATATTTCGTTGGGCAAAGTAAGTGAAATATCTGATGTCAAATATGTTACTCACCCTTCGTCAGCTTTACACATGTAACCACAATTACTAGATAAAGTAAATGTATGGTATTCTTTAGATAATGGTTCACTTTTGCGTGATTCTTTGTAATTTTAAAATGTTAAGAGCAATGCTAGTAAATATATTGTAATGCATTCATGGATTTGAAGTGGCATATAATAAATTTCCAATCACGTAGAAAGATTAGCATGTATACTTCCTTTCATTTATATTCAATACTAAGTATATACCTGCATACATGAACAAACACAAACATCCAGAGTATACGATACTAAATTGTACACGCTGGAAACTTGTGTTTGTTTTCATGTAGGTAGGTATGTAAATACGGATTTTTATTGTGTACGTGTGTCAGTGTGTGGGTATATAAACAAACATAATATCTTATTATTGTTTAAACAAAGTAAGGTATGCATGTATGTACATGTGTGTGTGCGTGTGTGTGTGTGTATGTGTGTGTGTGGTTTTCGTGTGCGTGTATGTGTGTGTGTGTGTGTATACAGCCTTGGAAATAATTATTAGACAAAGCACTTTTTGCTGAATTACTGAGATTGTTTACACTATTTTGTCACTTTATTAACATTTTAAAGAAACAAAAGTTCATAAAATATCAAAGCGGGTATAGTCAACGGGATTAAACGTTCCTACAGCAGAAGTTATGTCTTGATTTTGATGAAAACATGAATTTCATGAATAATTGCGTGGATTTTTACCATAAAACCGTATGGGTTTTATACACACGTTTTCAATGCATAGTGGAACATTTTATGATTTTTTTTTCTGTAAGTAGTGCTTATATCAGGGAAATTTCTTTCCATTATTTGTGGGACTTGTTTATGAGTAAATTTATTTTTGATTTGAGTTGCCAAGTGACAGTCAATTGCTCTTATCACAGATGTAAGACCAGGTGAAGATGGCCTCTATCCTGGTACATTGATAAAGCACAGACAGTCAATATCCAAATATTATTTCCTTCTCCAATAGAGTTTAATGCCACTTGGCATCACTCATCAAGTAGCAAAGTGATAATACAAGTCACATTAGAAACTGTAGAGACCTGTCTATGGTATAATCACAACTTACAGGAAAAAATCAAAAGATTTTGTACTTTGTATTAAAAAATGTATATACATTTCATGCCTTTAATATACAATAAAATTTGTAAAAAATTCATGTTTTCAATCAAATATAAGGCAGAACATAATGTGGTTGGTATTACTTACACAATTGACTATACCCCTTTTGGTATGTCATTAACAAATTGTTCTTTAAAATATTATAAAATTAACAAAATAGCTTGAAACTTGATCAGAAAGTGCTTGGTCTAATAATTGTTTCCAAGGCTGTATGTGCGAGTGTGTGTGTGTGTATGTGTGCGTGTCTGCGCGTGTGTATGTGTACGTGTAGGTGCGTTTGTGTTTGTATAATTTCGGTATTATCATGAGGGAGATGATTTAAGTCATATTTACATTTTAGAATATCAAATTTCTTTCAAGGTATGCGCCAAATTGCATTATTTCGGGTGAAAGATTGCAAAGCTCCCTACCGTGGCAGGGGGGGGGGGAACCCCTTCCCCCTCACCCCCCCCCCCTCCCTCCCCCCCCCCCTCCCCCCCCCTCCCCCCCCCCCCAACTTCACAAAACAGATCTACGCTACTGGTGCACTGTTTAACATCAGAATGGCAGCGTCATACTTCTATGCTATGGAGCTAGTATGTATAACAAACCGTGTGTAAGGCGTTAGCAAGTTGGCACCGCGCATCTGATTTACGAATCCAAACCACCTTTAGATGCATGCTTGCAGTACCGGTATATTATATCAAAACTAAATATTTTTCTGGAATCATTATTTTCATTTCATGTAATATTTTTTATCAATAATGCTATTGACATCTTCAAACATGTTAAAGAAAAGGTTCGAACGATATGTAGACAATTTCAGCATATAGGGCATAAGTCAAGGGGTAACATTGCCCAATTTCGTACAGTTGCTCCAAAATATTGTTGTGTTTGTATCGGGTACTCTGAAATGAATTATCAATTTGATAGCATATAATCTGCATTGACCACGTAACCACTCCACGTCATCACCTCACTGCCATGACTACAGTACTGCGCGTGTTTCCGCAGCTGAGCTAGCAGACAGCTGAGCGTGTACGCGAGAAATACCCTCCCCTTTAATGTGCACCATCTACCCCGGCGAGAAAACCAATTGTTATTTCCAATTATAATTTCTCAAAGAAAAAAATATAGTTAGGGACCTGAAAGATTACTCTTTCATGTTGAAACGGTAGAATGTCGTCCGGATGTCTCCTTTAACATATGTATAATGTCGCCCCTCTCCTACACATATTCCCCTAAAGACGCGAAAGAACGTGCGAAACACACATGTTGTACGTAAACTTCGTGCCCTCTTGCCTTTTATTTCCTTTTCCCTCATCTCCTGTCATCTCTCATTATATTCTCTATTATTCATTATGCTGCCTTAGGTCCTATGCACTCATCCTAAAGCTGCAAAGAGCAGCTGCGAGGTGAAAATGTTTGCCCCTATTTTGTCCTGAGACTCGCATCTTTTAATTACTACAGTGGAACCTCAATATGTATAACAATGTATAACAAATAACCATGAAAATTTCCGACAGAAAAGTAGCTGGGTTCCTCCCAAGAATAGAGTCCCGGCACTTGAAACCTACGTACAAGCAGTCAACTCACAAGTTCTCTCCTCAGATACCCCCATCACCACACATGACAACCTCCCACGCGAAGAACGCAAAGCTCTCACTTCTCTCAAGAACAGGACCGACATCATCATCAAGCCAGCAGACAAAGGCTCAGCCGTCGTTGTTATGGACCGCCAACAGTATATCGATGAAGCCATGAAGCACCTTGACAACCGTTCGCACTACACATCACTTGATTCTGACCCCACCTCTGATTTCTCTGAACAGATCCAACTGACTCTAGACGATATGAAGGCTCGTGAGCATCTCTCAATCAAAGCACACAAATTTCTTTCTCCCACTAGTGCTAAACCTGCCAGATTCTACCTTCTCCCCAAGATTCACAAACCAGGTAATCCAGGCCGCCCGATCCTTTCCGGTAATGGTTCACCCACAGAGAACATCTCACTCTTTATTGATCATCACATCAAACCTCTTGTCCCCTTAGCACCTTCATACATTCATGACACCCCTGACTTTCTTAGGAAACTCGAGGACATTAAGGAACACCTGAGACCTGAGACTGCCTGAGATTGCGATCATTGGAACTTTTGATGTTTCCTCTTTGTACACCAACATCCCCTTCGACGAAGGTATCACCGCATCATGCGAAGCCTTGGCTCAGAGTGGTCACAACAATCCCCCCATCTCTGACATCAAATCTCTCATGTCCCATGTACTAACCAAAAACAACTTCACATTCTCTGACAGGCACTATCTACAGATATTTGGAACAGCCATGGGTACCCGCATGGCCCCCTCATTTGCATGTCTCTTCATGACCAAGCTGGAGCAGCAAATGTTAGACTCAGCACCTTGCCGCCCATGGATTTGGTGGCGCTACATTGACGATGTCTTCTTCATCTGGACCAGCGATGAAGAGAGCCTACACACATTCATTGACCACATGAATTCCTTCCACAGAACCATAAAGTTCACTTCTGACTTCTCCCTAGATGAAACCCACTTCCTTGATGTCACCATCAAGAAGGAGAACAGCCAGATCACCACCAGTCTCTACACCAAGCCCACAGCACCCACCAGTACCTCTATTCATCTAGCTGTCACCCCCGCCACTGCAAAACAGGTATTGCTTACAGCCAAGCCCTTCGACTCCGCCGCATCTGCTCCAAGGACTCTGACTTTTCCCTCCATGCCAGAAATCTCAAGACACACCTCACAGCCAGGGGCCACAGTGCCAAAGCAGTTCATCTATCCATTAACAAAGTTCGTTCTCTCCCCAGATCCGAGGTTCTGAAGAAGAAGACTCCCAACCAGAGCACCACTGTTGTCACACCCCTAGTGACCACCTTTCATCCCAACTTACCTCCCCTACGTCGCATATTGACTAACAATCACCACATTCTTCACACTTCTGTTCGCCTCCAACAGGCTGTCCCTGATGCCCCCATCCTAGCCTACAGACGCCCTCGCAACCTCAAGGACCACATTGTTCGAGCTGAACTTCCCACCCCCAATAACAACCCCTCTCCCATACAGCAAGGCACCTTTAAGTGCACCGCCGACATATGCATTGTGTGTCGGGTACATATCCATCAGGATGATACCTTCACCAGCCACTCCAACAACATCTCTCACCATACCAAGGGCCACATCACATGCACCACCACCAATGTTGTATATCTTATCACATGCAGAGTCTGTGGCATGCAGTACGTAGGCGGAACCAGGAACACCCTCAAGAGACGCTTTTACGGACACAGATCCACCATCCACACCTCCAAACATGACGCCCCAGTCGGCAACCACTTCAACCTACCTAATCACTCCATTTCTGACATGATTCTACAGGGAATAGAATCTCTAGGTAACCGCCCGGACACACTCCGCTCCAGCAGAGAGAAGTATTGGATAAGACGTCTCTGCACCATTCATCCCCGTGGTCTCAACATCCAAGAAGGCAGTGATTAACCTTTGCATCTCCCCTTCATCGTCTGCACCACCATTTGTTTGTTTTCACCCCCCATATCGATACTTTACTTTGTTCCACATACTATTCATATTCTTATTTCCCATTTTATTTTCCCCATATATTCATTCTAGTTTCCTTTGAGATTACATTATATACACTGTCACCATTCATACACATAATCATGTTAGTTTATTAATATGTTATACTTTTTGCATTTAATTTCTCTCTATAGGTACACTGAGGCTTCCTTTTGTTCACTATCTCTTTTACACTCCCTGTCCCATTCATTTGTCTATGTTGCTTCCCTACATATCATCACCTACTGGGCCCTCATCCTTTCCACTCTCTCCTTTGAACTCGCCTATCCTATTCATCCGATCCTGCAACACACTTCACTTCACTTTCTTTGTCCTAATCCTCTCGCTCCCATCCCCTACACTCATAATCCCCTCTATTGTTCCTCCCCTCTCAGTTCCCCAGTGTGCACTCCCACACCTCATCAACTCTCTTTTGTTCACATGTCTCTTTCCATTTCTTAATTTATTTCTTTGATCCTCCCTACCTCTACTTCTCTAAGCCTTACACTCTCATCACATTTTCTTTGACTACAGCCACTTAAGGACCCACCCATGCCTCTTTGACCTGATTGGTCAAGCAGTCCTGACACTCACCCACTCACAGTTGCTTTCATTGTTTTGTGTCTCCGCCTCCTTTCCTCTTTCCAGCCCCCCTTCCATACATGTGTTTATGTTGGTATATATTCTGTGTTTTTTCTGTAGTAACTGTCATTCAATATGATAACTTGATTTTCTGCGCCGTAAATGTTATGAATGTTTATCTCGACTTTTTTCATGAAGTTAGCGTTCTAAATTGATTTAGCCCTGTAAATTTGCAATGCGTATTCTGCCGGGTGTTGCTCAAAGAGTTTTGATCAATAAATTGCAAAGTTGCGATTGAAACCAAATTAAAGTTACAGACTATTCATGATCAGCAAGTTAATTGTGGTCACTAAACGGAGGAAGAAGAAGTCAGAAAATAAGCACATTTGAGCCAATCAGATTTGCACATTTATGCTCATTTTCTGACTTGTTTTCAAACACAGTTCTTTATGCAGCACCCTCCTTAGAAGGTAAATGTCTCCTGTAATATTCATGTATATAAAATTGTATGTATATTATGTATTCTTTGTTCAGTTTGTTATAGTGGAGGCTCTTAAGTCAATATATGGGACCAAGTGTGCACTTCTGGATAAAAGCATGAATTTTGGCACACAGATAGTTAAGACCTTCCTCTTTAAGAAATTTGATGGAAGCAATTTTGCACGGCCCATTCTTGGCTGCCATCTTGGATTTCAAAATGGCCGCCATCTGGCCCCTGTTTTCATCAATATCTCAGCAACTAAAACAGCTAGAGAGTTATTTTCAGTGGCTATAACCACATAATGGGGGCCAATGAATCACCTGAATCAAATAACAAGACTTCAAATGGCAGCCATCTTGAATTTCAAAATGGCCGCCATCTGGCACCTGTTTTCATCAATATCTCAGGAACTAGAACAGCTAGAGAGTTATTTTCAGTGGCTATACCCACATAATGGGGGCCAACGAATCACCTGAATCGAATATCAAGACTTCAAATGGCAGCCATCTTGAATTTCAAAATGGCCGCCACCTGCCACCTGTTTTCATCAGTATCTCAGGAACTAGAACAGCTAGAGAGTTATTTTCAGTGGCTTTACCCACATAATGGGGGCCAACGAATCACCTGAATCAAATATCAAGACTTCAAATGGCAGTAATCTTGAATTTCAAGATGGCCCCTATGGGAAGCCTATATTTAACTCCATCTTAGAAACTAAAGCAATTACGGAGTTCATTTCAACGGATATGCCTCTCTGTTTGTGGTCACCTTGTAACAATTTACCAATGTTTGGTTGGAAGCAATTATGCACCTCCCATTTATCTCCTTTATCTCAGAAACTGAAACAGCTAAAGCATTAATTTTATCGGCTAATCACCTGAATCCACCCCAAAGGCGTCAATTGGCAGATGGCTGCCATGAGGATTAGCATATTTAACTCTTTATATCAGAAACTAAAAACGGCACAAAGTTCTTTCCAGTTGCTATGCCTTTTTGCTGTGGCCAACGACTTGTCTGTCTTTGAAAGAAACATGAGGTTGAAAGCAAATATGCAAGACCCATTTTGGCCGCCATCCTGAATTTCATAATGGCTCACATCTGGAACCTATATTGCGTGTATTTCAGAAACTAAAAAGGATGGAGAGTTCTTTTTAGTGTCTTTAAACACATTTTCGGGGTCAACAGATCACCTGGATTGACTTAAAAGAGTTGAAATGGTTGGGCCATCTTGAAGTTCGATAATCGATATGGCTGCCATGATAAGTCGATATAGATTTTATTCAAATATGCGAGACTAAAGAAGCAACAGAGCACGTTACTGTGGATATGCAGTCTGGTGTTCGCAATAAATAACATGGAGTACATTTGAAAGACCTAAGTCAGATGCACCCACAGTGGTTGGAAGCAATTTAGTCTTCAATTTCAAAATGGTCACCACCTGAAAAATTTGTTTGCTTCAACATTTTGACATTCCCATATATTTTGTACATACAGTATATCACACTCACTTCCTGTATTTAAGCAAGGGGTTAATATTTCAGAAACAATAACATCTGAGGTCAGAGGTTATGCCGTCAGAGGTTATGCCGTCATAGTCGGCGTCAATTAATGACCTAGATCGACTTTATAGATGTCTTCAAATGACATTGATCATGAATTTCAAGGTGGCCACCCTGTGAACTATATTCAGCTCTAGCTCTTTATTACATATCACACTGTAACACAGTTAATTTGAGTGGTTATATGTGGTTGATGTCACTAAATTACCTGGATTGCTTTTAAATTGTCAGGTGGTAGCCATCATGTGAATCATTGTATTGATTGAATTCTTGCTTCAGTGTTCCACGAATATGGTTTTGAGAGACAGCTCCGTATCTCCTTTATGTGATTCCTTGCAAACATCCTTTTGTAGTTTGTCCATGCTAAGGCATGCTCCTTTTCTCAGTCGTGTCGTTATGAGCTGCTAAGATTTGGTGTAATGTCCTTGACGGCTTGTAATACACTTTGATGCCAAATTCCTTCAAAGAGCTTTTGAGGCACCCTTGATGTAGGGTAGAACGATATGTCCTTTTAAGTGTGGGTTTATCTAGTTGGCTTTGGCCCATTTTGAAGCCCAATTATATTAGACACAAGTGGAGATCGAGAGTCAAGAGATTGATATGGATCGGTATGAACTAAGTATTGATCACTCCAACGTTCACAGGGGTGACTGGAGGTGAAAATATTATATAAACTAACTGTGTGAATTTCTCTCTGATAAATATTCCAAGCTACCATAATTAAGTGCCCAAATGCCCTCCTTCTCCTCGATAGGGAACGCTAAGTCCGGGTAAATGGAGTTCAAGTGATTAATTAACTCCTGCACGAATTATTTCTTGAATTTGGTGTTGAGTGTCATGCTGCTATATGAATCTGCTCGCTAAAAGTGTCACTGTATAGTCAAAGTATCGGTTTGCGCAGCGTAGACATTCTTCCAGGAGTTGGACAATATATCAATTCAGATATGCTGGTTCTATATATACTCTAGATAATTGTGTCCTCAAGTGTTGATTTGTCTATGGGAACTAAAGTAGGTAATGTACGTAAAGTCACATTATAACGATTGAAGCTCTCGTCTTCCACGTGTCCACTCTCGATAGCTTCTACGCTTAATCGAGAGTTGGCTACGTGGTGACATATCTGTTACACAAGAGGAAATATGTAGGTCTGGACCAGTTTGTCTGTGAGCCAGGTTTATAACCCCTGAAAGAACATGCACACATACAGGGTCCACATACATTGGCTACAAGTGATCTTTTACCAACAAATCCATGGCATGAAGCAGCAATAATATTCCCTCTCACTCCCATCCTATGAAATGTTTAAATGAAACACTTGAAAAAATAGACATTGACAATGCACTGAAACCACAAATTTGGTATATATGGATGACACTCATCCGAAACTCAAGAAACAATTTGTGCAGGAGTACACTTTCAGTTCCCTAACGAAGGGAAGGATAAGTTGTTAGTGTTCCTTGACACTTTTATATAGTCATGATAGTGATCAAACTTGATTGTAGCCTGAACGTTAAGCTTTATCGGAAAGCAACTCACAACTGTCTGGACCGTCTCATTTCATCTCTAATTACCTATTTGAACAAACATTAGGAGTGAGTGCTACTTTGTTCCATTATCGTAATTATTCACCAATCTTTTTGCTGTCGAGATGATAACATATTACTAGTCTCTCTTGTGTGTGTTGCAACTAATGTATATTTGGGCTTAAAAAGCTACAGAAGGATCACCCCACTGAGAGGAACACGCAATGCTCAAAATGACACTCATCCGACTTGATATTAGAGGTCTACTGAATTTCAATTTAATTGGGCATTAGGGTGTATCTAAAGTCGACAAGAACAAAACACCAAATCTTAGTATCGCCTAAAGACAACATAACAAATAATTGTGGGGAGTAGTATTGTAATTCCATGCCATTTGGCTGCAAGGAATCAAACAAAAGTCATATGCAAGGAATCATAAGTGAAAGAAATGTAGCAATCTCCCAAGACCAGATATTTGGAACACCGACACCCAATTCGTTCCTCTGGTCTCAAAACGGGCCACATTGAGTCTCCTGACCATCAACTCTGACTGACAAAAGGTCTACATTTCGGAAATGTGGCACAATACAAAAGAAAGATGTCTGCATGCATAGTTGTATACATCCTGGAATTTCAACCCACACTGAACAGAGACAGTGTGCGAAACAAACTATACTACGATCAGAAAATTGATCGTTTCGTAAGAAAGGTTAGCAGTCAGGTCATTTACAGCTGACGAAAGCTGTTGATGAGAACCGAATATTAGGAAGTGAACATTTGTATGGTCAACAAAACGCTCACACTTTTTTCCATTTAGTTAGTTTACATTAGTGGGGACTGAAACATTTGCAAATAATGCTCGAATGAATGTTACTGCTTTTCAAAAGGTAGGTTAGCATGGTTAGTACACTCATTGGATTCTCTTTTGAACTACCTCCTACCCGATAACTTTGTTTAATCAATCGAATGGTCAAGTAGACTTCTATTTTGTTCAGATTATCTTTATATCATTATGTATCAGCAACATTGCTCAATTGCTTTCAACCTAAGATCGGTATTACCATCGAAGTGCACTTACTGATTTTATTCTGAGATACATAATTGAATAGGCTACCCGTGGCAGCCATCTTGAAATTCAAGATAGCTACTATTTGAAGCTTATTAAGACGATCCAGGTGATTAGTTGACCCAGACAATGTGCGTGTACCGGGCTGAAATAAACTCTCCAGCTGTTTTAGTTTTTGAAATATTGGAGAAAATAGGGTTTCAGATGGCAGCCATATTGAAATTCAAGATGGCGGTTGAAATGGGAAGTGCATAATTGCTTCCATCCATCTATTGGTAAATTGTTACAAGTTGACCACAAACAGATAGGCATATCAGTTTAAATGAACTCCGTAATTGCTTTACACTCTGAGATGGAGTAAAATATAGGCTTCCCATGGCGGCCATCTTGAAATTCAAGATGGCTGCCATTTGAAGTCTTGATATTTGATTCAGGTGATTCGTTGGCCCCCATTATGTGGGTATAGCCGCTGAAAATAACCCTCTAGCTGTTTTAGTTGCTGAGATATTGATGAAAACAGGTGCCAGATGGCGGCCATTTTGAAATTCAAGATGGCTGCCATTTGAAGTCTTGATATTCGATTCAAGTGATTCGTTGGCCCCCATTATGTGGGTATAGCCACTGAAAATAACTCTCTAGCTGTTCTAGTTCCTGAGATATTGATGAAAACAGGTGCCAGATGGCGGCCATTTTGAAATTCAAGATTGCTGCCATTTGAAGTCTTGATATTTGATTCAGGTGATTCATTGGCCCCCATTATGTGGTTATAGCCACTGAAAATAACTCTCTAGCTGTTTTAGTTGCTGAGATATTGATGAAAACAGGGGCCAGATGGCGGCCATTTTGAAATCCAAGATGGCGGCCAAGAATGGGCCGTGCAAAATTGCTTCCATCAAATTTCTTAAAGAGGAAGGTCTTAACTATCTGTGTGCCAAAATTCATGCTTTTATCCGGAAGTGCACACCCCATGACCTAAGAGCCCCCACTATTAGGAATTCTTTATTATTCATGTCAGTGGCCGGTGTTTTAAATGATGCCATGACGAACCTAAGTATTTTTTCAAGGACAATATAAAAAAATATCCATGTGTGTCATGGCATAATTGAAATGGACAACTGGATTTGATGTGTTTATATCATGCGGATGACTTACGTCTTTAAAGTGGCTTTAAAGGGGACCACCAGGCAAAGAACAACACATTAGTATGTGTTTTGGTACCGTTTTGTGATATCAAATAAACACAACAAAAAAAGTAACTCCCCCCTAAGCAAAATGGCGTAACGAATTGGGTTTGAGCAACATAATTTGGCAGGAATGTTTCTAAAATGATTGGCTAACGTCTCTGTGAAAATTAATTTGATCCGCCATGCCATGCATGAGTGAGCACACATTAAAGGAAAAATGTCACTTTTCAAAAGTCACAAGAATCAAAAAGTGAAAATGCTGCCTTTGATGTGTGGTCACTCATCCATGACTCGACGGACCAATTTCATTTTCACACATAAGTTAGTCAATAAATGTAGGAACAATCCTGCCGAGTTTTTTTGCTCAAAACCTTTTCGTTAAAAAGTTATGTTATTCGATTAAGGGGGACTTATTTTGTGTTGAGTTTAATTGATCAGTATTGTTGGAATAAACTCAACAAAAAAGTAAATCTCCTCCTGATTAGAATAACATAACCTTTTAACAAAAATGTTTTGAGCAAAATAACTCGGCAGGATTGTTTCTACACTTATTGATTAACTTATGTATGAAAATGAAATTGGTCCATCGATTCATGCATGAGTGAGCACACATCAAAGGACAGATTGGCACTTTGTGTGCTCACTCATGCGTGAAACAATTGACCAACTTTATTTTCACTCAGAAGTTAGTCACAAAGTATAGGAACAATCCTGCAGAGTTATTATGCTCAAAACAAGTTTGTCAAAAAGTGACGCCATTTTGATTAGGGGACTCACTTTTTTTGTTGTGTTTATGAATCATGCACGCTTTTGTAATACACACAACAAAAAAGTAAGTCCCCTTAATCAAAATGGCGTTACTTTTTGACAAAAATGTTTTGAGCAAAATAACTCTGCAGGATTGTTCCTACACTTTGTGACTAACTTATGTGTGAAATTGAAATTGGTCCATCGAGTCATGGATGAGTGACCGCACATCAAAGGCAGAATTTTCACTTTTTGACTCTTGTGACTTTTGAAAAGTGACATTTTTCCTTTAATGTGTGCTCACTCATGCATGGCATGGCGGATCAAATTCACTTTCACAGAGACGTTAGCCAATCATTTTAGAAACATTCCTGCCAAGTTATGTTGCTCAAACCCAATTCGTTAAAAAGTTACGCCATTTTGCTTAGGGGGGGAGTTACTTTTTTTTGTGTGTTTAGATACCCAACATTTTGCAAAGGGTTATATAATTTATAAACAAAGCAATTAATTTCCACCACTTACGGAACCACTACTATTTCCTGGTTCCATACGGGCAAACCATTTGCGAGTGCGCCAATGCTATTCACGCGTACGTTTGTAGACAATAGATTCCCGGGAGATTCGTTCGCTCTGCACAATAGATTCCCGGGCGAATCCTAAATGGAGTTCAAGTGATTAATTAACTCCTGCACGAATTATTTCTTGAATTTGGTGTTGAGTGTCATGCTGCTATATGAATCTGCTCGCTAAAAGTGTCACTGTATAGTCAAAGTATCGGTTTGCGCAGCGTAGACATTCTTCCAGGAGTTGGACAATATATCAATTCAGACATGCTGGTTCTAAATATACTCTAGATAATTGTGTCCTCAAGTGTTGATTTGTCTATGGGAACTAAAGTAGGTAATGTACGTAAAGTCACATTATAACGATTGAAGCTCTCGTCTTCCACGTGTCCACTCTCGATAGCTTCTACGCTTAATCGAGAGTTGGCTACGTGGTGACATATCTGTTACACAAGAGGAAATATGTAGGCCTGGAGCAGTTTGTCTGTGAGCCAGGTTTATAACCCCTGACAGAACATGCACACATACAGGGTCCACATACATTGGCTACAAGTGATCTTTTACCAACAAATCCATGGCATGAAGCAGCAATAATATTCCCTCTCACTCCCATCCTGTGAAATTTGTAAATGAAACACTTGAAAAAAATAGACATTGAGAATGCACTGAAACCACAAATTTGGTATATATGGATGACACTCATCCGAAACTCAAGAAACAATTTGTGCAGGAGTGCACTTTCAGTTCCCTAACGAAGGGAAGGATAAGTTGTTAGTGTTCCTTGACACTTTTATATAGTCATGATAGTGATCAAACTTGATTGTAGCCTGAACGTTAAGCTTTATCGGAAAGCAACTCACAACTGTCTGGACCGTCTCATTTCATCTCTAATTACCTATTTGAACAAACATTAGGAGTGAGTGCTACTTTGTTCCATTATCGTAATTATGCACCAATCTTTTTGCTGTCGAGATGATAACATATTACTAGTCTCTCTTGTGTGTGTTGCAACTAATGTATATTTGGGCTTAAAAAGCTACAGAAGGATCACCCCACTGAGAGGAACACGCAATGCTCAAAATGACACTCATCCGACTTGATATTAGAGGTCTACTGAATTTCAATTTAATCGGGCATTAGGGTGTATCTAAAGTCGACAAGAACAAAACACCAAATCTTAGTATCGCCTAAAGACAACATAACAAATAATTGTGGGGAGTAGTATTGTAATTCCATGCCATTTGGCTGCAAGGAATCAAACAAAAGTCATATGCAAGGAATCATAAGTGAAAGAAATGTAGCAATCTCCCAAGACCAGATATTTGGAACACCGACACCCAATTCGTTCCTCTGGTCTCAAAACGGGCCACATTGAGTCTCCTGACCATCAACTCTGACTGACAAAAGGTCTACATTTCGGAAATGTGGCACAATACAAAAGAAAGATATCTGCATGTATAGTTGTATACATCCTGGAATTTCAACGCACACTGAACAGAGACAGAGTGCGAAACAAACTATACTACGATCAGAAAATTGATCGTTTCGTAAGAAAGGTTAGCAGTCAGGTCATTTACAGCTGACGAAAGCTGTTGATGAGAACCGAATATTAGGAAGTGAACATTTGTATGGTCAACAAAACGCTCACACTTTTTTCCATTTAGTTAGTTTACATTAGTGGGGACTGAAACATTTGCAAATAATGCTCGAATGAATGTTACTGCTTTTCAAAAGGTAGGTTAGCATGGTTAGTACACTCATTGGATTCTCTTTTGAACTACCTCCTACCCGATAACTTTGTTTAATCAATCGAATGGTCAAGTAGACTTCTATTTTGTTCAGATTATCTTTATATCATTATGTATCAGCAACATTGCTCAATTGCTTTCAACCTAAGATCGGTATTACCATCGAAGTGCACTTACTGATTTTATTCTGAGATACATAATTGAATAGGCTACCCGTGGCAGCCATCTTGAAATTCAAGATAGCTACTATTTGAAGCTTATTAAGACGATCCAGGTGATTAGTTGACCCAGACAATGTGAGTGTACCCGGCTGAAATAAACTCTCCAGCTGTTTTAGTTTTTGAAATATTGGAGAAAATAGGGTTTCAGATGGCAGCCATATTGAAATTCAAGATGGCGGTTGAAATGGGATGTGCATAATTGCTTCCATCCATCTATTGGTAAATTGTTACAAGTTGACCACAAACAGATAGGCATATCAGTTTAAATGAACTCCGTAATTGCTTTACACTCTGAGATGGAGTAAAATATAGGCTTCCCATGGCGGCCATCTTGAAATTCAAGATGGCTGCCATTTGAAGTCTTGATATTCGATTCAAGTGATTCGTTGGCCTTCATTATGTGGGTATAGCCACTATAAATAACTCTCTAGCTGTTCTAGTTCCTGAGATATTGATGAAAACAGGTGCCAGATGGCGGCCATTTTGAAATTCAAGATGGCTGCCATTTGAAGTCTTGATATTTGATTCAGGTGATTCGTTGGCCCCCATTATGTGGTTATAGCCACTGAAAATAACTCTCTAGCTGTTTTAGTTGCTGAGATATTGATGAAAACAGGGGCCAGATGGCGGCCATTTTGAAATCCAAGATGGCGGCCAAGAATGGGCCGTGCAAAATTGCTTCCATCAAATTTCTTAAAGAGGAAGTTCTTAACTATCTGTGTTCCAAAATTCATGCTTTTATCCGGAAGTGCACACCCCATGACCTAAGAGCCCCCACTATTAGGAATTCTTTATTATTCATGTCAGTGGCCGGTGTTTTAAATGATGCCATGACGAAGCTAAGTATTTTTTCAAGGAAAATATTAAAAAATATCCATGTGTGTCATGGCATAATTGAAATGGACAACTGGATTTGATGTGTTTATATCATGCGGATGACTTACGTCTTTAAAGTGGCTTTAAAGGGGACCACCAGGCAAAGAACAACACATTAGTATGTGTTTTGGTACCGTTTTGTGATATCAAATAAACACAACAACAAAAGTAACTCCCCCCCTAAGCAAAATGGCGTAAAGAATTGGGTTTGAGCAACATAACTTGGCAGGAATGTTTCTAAAATGATTGGCTAACGTCTCTGTGAAAATTAATTTGATCCGCCATGCCATGCATGAGTGAGCACACATTAAAGGAAAAATGTCACTTTTCAAAAGTCACAAGAATCAAAAAGTGAAAATTCTGCCTTTGATGTGTGGTTACTCATCCATGACTCGACGGACCAATTTCATTTTCACACATAAGTTAGTCAATAAATGTAGGAACAATCCTGCCGAGTTATTTTGCTCAAAACCTTTTCGTTAAAAAGTTATGTTATTCGATTAAGGGGGACTTATTTTGTGTTGAGTTTAATTGATCAGTATTGTTGGAATAAACTCAACAAAAAAGTAAGTCTCCTCCTGATTAGAATAACATAACCTTTTAACAAAAATGTTTTGAGCAAAATAACTCGGCAGGATTGTTTCTACACTTATTGACTAACTTATGTGTGAAAATGAAATTGGTCCATCGATTCATGCATGAGTGAGCACACATCAAAGGAAAGATTGGCACTTTGTGTGCTCACTCATGCGTGAAACAATTGACCAACTTTATTTTCACTCAGAAGTTAGTCACAAAGTATAGGAACAATCCTGCCGAGTTATTATGCTCAAAACAAGTTTGTCAAAAAGTGACGCCATTTTGATTAGGGGACTCACTTTTTTTGTTGTGTTTATGAATCATGCACGCTTTTGTAATACACACAACAAAAAAGTAAGTCCCCTTAATCAAAATGGCGTTACTTTTTGACAAAAATGTTTTGAGCAAAATATCTCGGCAGGATTGTTCCTACACTTTGTGACTAACTTATGTGTGAAAATGAAATTGGTCCGTCGAGTCATGGATGAGTGACCACACATCAAAGGCAGAATTTTCACTTTTAGATTCTTGTGACTTTTGAAAAGTGACATTTTTTCTTTAATGTGTGCTGATTGAAAATGAAGTTGGTCCATTGAGTCACGCATGAGTGAGCACACAAAGTGCCAATCTTTCCTTTGATGTGTGCTCACTCATGCATGACTCGATGGACCAATTTCATTTTCACACAGAAGTTAGTCAATAAGTGTAGGAACAATCCTGCCGAGTTATTTTGCTCAAAACATTTTTGTTAAAAAGTTATGTTATTCTAATCAGGAGGAGACTTACGTTTTTGTTGAGTTTATTCCAACAATACTGATCAATTAAACTCAACACAAAAATAAGTCCCCCTTTTTGTGTTGAGTTTAATTGATCAGTATTGTTGGAATAAACTCAACAAAAACGTAAGTCTCCTCCTGATTAGAATAACATAACTTTTTAACAAAAATGTTTTGAGCAAAATAATTCGGCAGGATTGTTCCTACATTTATTGACTAACTTATGTGCGAAAATGAAATTGTTCCGTCGAGTCATGGATTAGTGACCGCACATCAAAGGCAGAATTTTCACTTTTTGACTCTTGTGACTTTTGAAAAGTGACATTTTTCCTTTAATGTTTGCTCACTCATGCATGGCATGGCGGATCAAATTCACTTTCACAGAGACGTTAGCCAATCATTTTAGAAACATTCCTGCCAAGTTATGTTGCTCAAACCCAATTCGTTAAAAAGTTACGCCATTTTGCTTAGGGGGGGATTTACTTTTTTGTTGTGTTTAGATACCCAACATTTTGCAAAGGGTTATATAATTTATAAACAAAGCAATTAATTTCCACCACTTACGGAACCACTACTATTTCCTGGTTCCATACGGGCAAACCATTTGCGAGTGCGCCAATGCTATTCACGCGTACGTTTGTAGACAATAGATTCCCGGGCGATTCGTTCGCTCTGCACAATAGATTCCCGGGCGATTCGTTTGCTCTGCACACATTAGTCTTCGCAATTCAGACCGCATGAACGCATGCTTTAGAATGGTGATGCGTTTTCCATTTTTTTTTTCTTTTTTCTGGAAACATATTTTTGTAAACTTGTTGATGGAATGGAATACTAAAGATGTTACCTTTCTTTAATAAGAATATTATTTTTGGGTGGTGGTACCCTTTAAAGTGATCCATTAACATTGTCAAATTCAACCAAAACAACTGGGAGCTTTCACAAATGTCTAACTTGTACCTTGTTGTTTGGCTCATGGGAACAGAAAATTGAAATCGGTTTTGATTTTTCAAATTTCCCGGAAAACTACCACCCTGACAGCTACCCCTCTGACAACTACCCCCAAGATGATTACCCCCAGGACTTTACCCCCAAGGCGATATTCCTCTCAAGACAATAACCTTCAGATGACTACCCCCCGGACAATTTCCCCAGACAATTACCCCTGGACGACTACCCCCCCCCCCCCCCCCCCAATAATAAAACATACAATTAAAAATAATAATAATAATAATACAAGCAAAAGTAATAATAACTAGATTTTGAATTCGTCATTTTTGACGAATTAAGGTTATACGTATCGATTTCTTATAATAAAAGCATGATTCCAAAAATAACTACTCAATCATCACATCAATAATAATAGATCCCCCCCCCCCTGAAAAAAAAGAAAAAAAGAATAAAAAAGAAAGTTACACAAATATTGCCTTGGATTCGAACCCACGACCCTTAGATCTTGTGTCACAAATTATACCGCGAAACCAACATTAGATCTCTTAACGAAAATGGGAAATCGGGAAAGATACATCAGTGATTGCACACTGCATTTGTCATTGTAACAGTGAGTTATTTGACCTTTGATCCTAATTTACATATCCTTAACGCCATTTTCATAATCCGATCTTATCTTATGAACATTATAACATACATGTGTGCTGAATTTCATGTCCGCGGCGTACGTGGTTATTGAGTATTCATGCTTGATATATTTGACCTTTGACGGTAAATTAAATATGTCAATGAAATATGCATTTTCACGATTTAGTGTTAACTTATGAAATGTTGGGCTTGCAAGTCCCTATCTACATGCGAATTTTCAAATCGATAGCATAATTCCTTCAGCAGTTATAGGTCGAAAGCAGACGTTTTAGCTAACCCTCAATTTGAACTCTTATTTCCAATCAAACAATTCATCAAGATCCAGTGAACAAAACGAAATGTTGTGAATAAATTACAAATAGAGCATGACATCAGCTACGATCTATCAAAATTTGGAAGAAAATTGATGGAGAATAAGCGAGATATGGTAAAAAGTCCGCAATGATCGATTTCAAAATTGATTGAAATTGTTAAAATTCGCATTAAATATGATGACTTTATAACATTTACTCGCCATAAATGAGGTATGAATTCGTATCTACAACTCATAATCTATCTGAATATGAAAGGAAACTTGGGTGTTTGTGTACTTTAAAAAAAGTTATGGCCGAATAAAAAAAAGGATGTTTTGACCATGTTTTGCCATTTTGCGTGCGCGCGTAATTTTGACTTTGATAGAGTGAATTAATGAATATATAAAGATGGCAAAATATGTAAAAAAATCGTAATTTGTCTTGTTTATTTGCGTTACGCGCGCAAATATGTGCGCGCCGACGCGCACGCGCGGAAATTTTTTAAACGCTTACAATTGTCTGAAACATAATTATAGTAAATTACTTGGGTTAGGATTTTGAGCATTTTTTTCATTTGACGGACGCGTACGCGCGCGTTTCCGAGTGTAAGCGCATGCGCATAAACTTAAAAGATGACGATTGACCTGATTAATATTGATGCGAAATTTGAATTAAAATTGATGAAGCATGACTGAGATATGGAATTAATGACATTTTACAAAATGGCGTCCTGATGACGTCATAATGATGTGACGTCACTGAAAAAGTTAGCAGATCTAAGTTAGATCATGATCTATCATCATGTGAAGATTCATGACAATTGATTCATCTGATCTTGAGATATGCGACGCACAAAATTAGGAAGAATAAATAAATAATAAATAAATAAATAAAAATCTTGACGAAATCAATAAGGTTATACGTAGTAACGTATAACCTTAATAATGAATAAATAAAATAAATGAATACGTACATAAATTAATACAAAATTACCCCCAGATATATTATTACCCCACATAAACACTCCTCCCTCCAGCTCCAGATACCCCCGAAGATTACACCCTATACGCCCACCCCCATACAATTACCCCATGGCACCAAGGACGACCACCTCAACCGCCCCCGTACATCCGTATGAGTAGCCTACCATTTGGATGATTTGTATGTGATTGTACGATAACCGCATGACCTTGGTGAGAAATTGCTTATGTGTTTGAGTGTGCGCATACGTGTGTCCCCAACTATGGTTAGCTGGGTAAGCCTTGGGTACCCACTAAATTAACCCTAGTTGGCAACTAAAAATTACATGCGTTTCGTGATAAGCCACGTCGTCCAAAATAGATTGGGCATTAGGCTTAGCTAGCGGGGTTTCATGAATATTATATGGGCCCATGCTGTCATCACAACCACACTTAACCTTATACCGTATAAAGCATAATCATAAAAGCTAAAATTGCAACCCTATTACCTGATAACAATAAACGATAATTGTACTCATCACTAATCGTTACCCAAATCCTTTATCCCAAACATAATGGATCACATTAAAGGGACTTAGTAACATTGTCCAAATCCTCAAAATATTTTTTTCATTCTAGCGGTTCCCTCATACCTTGTTGCATTCGTATTAACCATAAAATCATGGGACAGGTTTCGGTTTTTCAAATTTCCCTTTCGTTACAAAGATATGTACGATCGAAGTATTCAGATAAAAAAAAACTCCGGGCGAGTTTTTCTTCTGTGTACAAAGTGAGTGCAGTGAGTTATTGAATATCACTTTGCATTTTCGCTCATTACTTGGCCATGCAGTGTCCATTTGAATTGAAATTTTCACACAATACCCTGTGGACATATGAGATAACAATAATATAAATTGCATCAACCATTTATCACTTTTTGCACATGTCAACAAAGTTACTAGATCCCTTTAACTATACAATTAAATTAAATCACAAACTGTTAATAGAGTGGTCAAGTGTGACGTCATACAAACTTATTTTTAGAATGTCCAAATTTTAACTTCAAGGGACTAATAGTAACATTGTCCATATCCTCAAAACTTACTTGGAACTCTTCTGGTTCTATCATACCTTATCATACTTTTATTAACAATAAAAACTCGGGACAGGTTTTTGGGTTTGTCAAATTTCCATTTCGTCAAAAGATATTTATGATTGAAGTGTTCAGATATGAAGTTGTATACGGGATAATTCCATGCCGTTTACAAAGTAAGTACATGCACAATAAATTAGTGAACATTGCATTTTTGCTCATATCTCAGCCAATAAACAAACTAATTAACGTAAATTTATCTTTAAATTAACGTAAACATTACTTTGTGGACATATTATATCACTCCAATACACGTTTTAAAAATCACTCATCTCTTTTTGCACTTGCTAACAAATTTACTAGATACCTTTAATTTTCCGAAAATGCATCAAAAATAATGTGCAAATGTTGAAAATCAATCAAATAATTATGTATTGGCTGATATATGCCCATTATGAACCAAAGCAAAATATAGTGTTTTCGTATTGAAATTTATTTATGAGATAGATTAGATATAGAATAGATTGTTGTGATTTTACAGCTAATAAATATCTGTAATAATTTGTTTTATTCAAGTTCCGTATGGATGATTTGTTTCGTGACATAACATAATTTTGTGAGAACAATGCATGACTAAAATATTGCCATGATGCTTGAAGCAATAATGCCAATTTAAATATGACCATTCACTAATTAAAGGGATAGTTGAGTTCTGGTATTAGAGTACAGTTTTGGTGAAACTGAATTTTAGTAACCAAAACCTGCATCATTACATTACAAACTAATAGTTATAACTAGAAAGGAACACAAAATTACAAATGACGTAGTAAAGATCATGTTATCATTAAAAAAGAGCCGTTATAACGTAAGAGGGCGCTCTCTAAACACTCATCGGTTTCAACCATTTTGAATAAAATATTGTGCATGTGATGTATTGTTGAAATAGTGATTAGATCGAGAAATAACCAACAACTATTTAAATACCTATTTTGTAACTTTTGGAAAAGAGGAAGCATTTTTTTGAATTTTTAACGGCTGGTTCTAAATTCTCTAATAAACCTGGGGCCCCAGCTTTATTACAAATTGTTGGATTTTTCTGCCGTCTCTGAACCGATTTTGATCAAACAAAGATGATTTTATTATTTAAATATTATGCTCTTTCAAATTTTACACTCAGTTTTTTTATTACCTCACAAAACAAATAAGTAGTCTAGCGCCCTCTCTACCAAATCTCAACAATCCCTTTAAAGTCACCGTGGGCAGGTCGGTAAAATGATGAACAATTAGTGAGATAGTTAAGGTGGAATGAATAGCCGAGACGTCAGACCCTGTGGTCTCAAGAGTATGCTGTTTGGTATTGACGCATTTCCTCTCTTTTCTGGAAACATTGATAGCGACTTTATCTTATGCCTGGACTCCGGATATTCGTTCCCTCTCCCTCCTAAAGGGAATAAAAAAGAAAATACAAATGTATACAAACGCCCCCCCCCCCCCCCCCCCCCCCCTCCCTTCCCCCTCTAAGCTGCGTGAGCCTCCAATGTGGAAGCTTACTCTACTCTCGTATTATATATAGCCTTTTGTCAGGGTCTCGTGACCATATAGAGTTATACAAAGTGATTCAAACTCCATTATAATAGTATCGCGTGTGATTGACAGGAACGACTGGTAGGGACGACTATTACATGACGAGACCAGCAGGTCCTCCTTTACCAGAAAAGGCTCCAAACTGGCCCATCCTTATCAACAAGTTTATTAGGATCATTGACTCAGATAAATCATTGCTGTCAATATGCTAGAACAAGGCAAAAGATAACCAAAGTGAATCTCTGGGATAACCACAAAACCTTCTCCAATCAGATCGACACATAACCGCAAAGGAGGATGAAAGTATGCTTTAATACAGATCATTGGAACATAAGACTGGTCCTGTGTCATGGTTCCTTGTTTTCTTTAACCATGCCGGAAAGAACTCATCCACAGTGTGAACCACAATGTTAAATTCGAGCTTTTTCACAGTGTGAAAGTCAACTCCCAATGCGAACACTCTGTGAACCCACTGTGAAGTTGCTGAGATACACTGTGTCAGCTTACCTTTTGACCTTTTGACACACTGTAAACGTAGGCAATTTCACACTGTGGCGATAGTGCCCTCACAGTGTGTTAATAGTGTGGTCACGGTGTGTTCACTGTATGAGTTGGTTAACAAACGGTGAAAACACTCGAATTTAACATTGTGGTCCACACTATGAAACACAGTGTGTTCACACTGTGAATGAGTATGTTCTTTCTGGCAGGTATTTAATCAGCCTTTTCTGACATTAAGCGTAGCCGATGCCTTGTTAAAAGACTTAAGCGACTGAACCAAGCGGAATGAAATAGTTATCTGATTTTCACATCATTTACACAAGATCTTGACCAAAGTGACGGCATGAGATGTTCTTACGGTCCAATTTGCTGTGTTCGATTATACACTCCTCACCATTATCTTGTCAGTCGTATACCATCCGTTAGTGTTCAGTAATGAGATCCGCACTGTAAGCTGATACTAGTAATATTATATTTGTATTGCATCACAAGAAGTGAGAGGGGACAAAGACAAGATACAACAAAACAAGAATAATGTGAGTATATTGCAAAACACATAGTTTGTCATCTCTTTTATATTGTTAACGGTTTATAAGAATAATTTGTTGTTTTTTCATGATAATTAATCAATTAGATGTTAGTTTATAAAATTTGATGACAATTCATGAATACATGAAGACCAGCGGGGTACTCATGGTACTCCATCACCTCGAGCTATCATAGTCAAATTCATTTCATACAAGACAAACCTTGCATTCATCAAGAACCGGCGTAAACTGAAGGGCTCAGGGGTAGTTGTAGCTGAAGATCTAACAAAAAAGAACGGCATGAGTCTCCTGTCTCAAACGACGCGTCATGAAAAGGTGCGAGCAGGATGGACCATGGACGGCAGAATGTTTTCCATGGTGAAAGCCACGAACGGACAAGAGATTCGGAGACTCATTACATCACCTGCAGCTGTAACACACCTGTAACGTATCTTGCCAAATAATTTGTTAATGTTAATTGTAAGTATATTATGCTCTTAGATATATGATGTTATTATTTAAGTCATATTTATTAATCAGATATTATATATACTGATGCTTTTAAAACAAATTCTCACTGTAATGATCATATAACTGACCTGAGTCTTAATTTGCAGCTTATGACTCTCATCGGAAATCTTACTAGCATTTTAAAACATAATAGTATGTGTCTTAGTTTATTTGTTTCATGTGTGTTGGTAATGTGTGTAGTGTGAAATGGTGATCTTGTGTAATATCTGTGGTGCATCTTTGGAATTTCATAACCGTACACCTATTCCGTTTTGTTTGAATTGTAATTTATTTCCATTCAATCAGTATGTACATGATGATGATTTCAATCTTAATTTGTTTTGTTCTATTAATTTGAAAAATGATGTTGGTGTGGCAAAATGTACACGTATGAAAATTAATCCATTTGAATAAGACAAGTAGTAGTATTGAAGAAATTATATTTGGTGAGGAAAATTCATTGATAGGCGCCCCAGAAGAATTTAGTTTTAGACAAAGAACAAAAATGTTAATATATATTTGTTGATGAATTTCAAGCAACCATAGATAAACAGGTCACATTTTTACTTCTTCATGTAAATGCAAGAAGTTTACCACAAAATCTTGATGACTTTTGTATGTTAACATCACTCAATCATAAATGTACAACAATTTGTATCTCTGAAACATGGTTTCATTCAAATACAGAAATAAAATGTATAATGTTGATGGTTATAATTTGGCTCATTTAAATCGGAAAGATAAACAAGGTGGAGGTGTCGCTTTGTATATTGATAATAAATATGATTATATAATACGTTCGGATTGGTCTCTTAGTACACAAGAATATGATTCGCCATTTATTGAGTTAAAGGGATAGTTCAGTTTTGGTATAGAGGGCGCTGCACAAAAAACTTTTTTGTGTGTGAGATAATGAAAAACTGAGTGTAAAATTTGAAAGAGCATACAATTTTAATGACAGAATAATCTTTATTTGATCCAAACCGGTTCAGAAATGCCTCAAATATCAATAAATATATCCGATCGGAATAAATCTGGGCCCCAGATTTATTCGATGATTGTTTTTAAAGGACAATGAAATCCAGACAAATTGTTGTATGCACTATATAATAAGACAATACATAGAATAGACCCTGAACATCTGTGCACAATCGGTCAAGAAAAAAGAAAACTATGGCTCTTTGAAAAGAGCCATTTATTTATACGAGTGACTCAAATTGGCAACGCACTCTGGCAAACTTGTGGACTACTCCCCATGCATTTTGTACTCAAAATTTCAAGTTTGTTCAATTTTCTCAAAAATAAATGTATGTTTACCCTTCGTTTGATTTCAACATATGTTGTGTTGAATGCTTTTATACATAACATATCATTAATTGGGGGAATGGAAAAGTTTGACTATGAAGAAAACTGTAAATGTGGGAACAGTTGTGTACAAAACATATGGGGAGTTGTCCACACACTATCAGAGTGCGTTGCAATTTAAGTTCCCCATAGGAATAAATGGACATTTTCAAAGAGCCATAGTTTTCTTGTTTCTTGCCGGATAATGCTCTGACTTTCAGAGATTATTCCTCCTAATCTCTTCAAGTGTACGAAAGCAACATTTTGCTTGGGTTTTATAGTCCTTTAAATTTGAAGAATGCTTACACTTTTTCAAAGATTTTCGAAAGAGGCTTTTAAATAGCAGTTGATGATCTCTCTATTTAATCATTATTTCAACAAAACATCACATGCATAATTTTTTATGAAAAATGGTTGAAACCAATGCTTTTTAGACAGCGCCCTCGTGTTTTAATGGCTCTTTTTTTTAATGATAACAGGCTTTTTATTAGTCGTTCGTCATTTTCTATACCTTTCGAGCATGATGGAGTTATAACTATTAGTTTGTGATGTTATTGTGCAGGTTTTGGTTAATCAAAGCTCAACCTTATCAAAACTGTACTACCCCGTTAACGTCTAAAAACATAAAGTCAGTTGTAATTGGTTGTAGATATCGTGCACCCTAACACAAATATTGATGTTTTTATTGGTAAAATTAATGTTATTTAGAAAATTTGAATGAAACAAATAAACATCTGGATATAAAAGGTGACTTTAATATAAACCTATTGAACGTAGATACTCATGAACAGTCAAATAACTTTTTAGAATCGATGTTTTCTTGTAATTTATATCCGATGATAACAAAGCCATCCGGAATTACACCATCCACGGCAACTCTAGTAGATGATATTTTGTTGTTATTCTATAGAAAATACTGTTAATACTGGATTCATTATTACTGATGTTTAGTATCATTTTCCTGTTGTTTTTTTAAAAGTTAAGTAGAAGAATATTACCAAAATATTTGAATATTCATAATAGACTGATAAATTATGAGCATATATTTTGTATGGCATTTGTTTCAATATAAGAGATTAATTAATTCTCATTTTGTTAAAAAATAATAATCATGCCTTTCCTTGCTTATCATGCCATTTTTTAGATATTTTGTAAAAATTATATCCAGCAATTATCCATCGTGTACATGCACCCAAATTTGACGTTTGTATCAACAATACCTAAACGTAAATTGTCAATGCCAACGCCATCTTACTATGGCGACCGTACACGTATTTCAAACATGCTAAGTCTGAAATAACTGCTCCTTTTGTTCGCTCTATTCATTGGACTGGTTCTTTACACAATAAAAACTGTCCACATGTTGCATTTCTATTATTAATATTTGACTTACGTCATTTCATTCCTACGTTTTTTTGATGAACGAGGCATTGTAATTTTCAAGTCCATCCTTCATTGTTTAGTATACAAAATGATTGACATGCCTTTTGTATTAACAATACGGCAACTTACATGACAGTAGCAAAATTAATCATGCCAATCTCAATTTGATGCGCAACCTGTAAAGCATTACGAGCAAAATGTTGAATTTGTTATCAATATGGATATTAAATCCTGAAGTCATCGTATATTAATTGTGAAGATAACTCTAGTGTGTCTATCAAATAATATATGGATTATTTTGGTAAATGACAGCCATTGCGGACACCATCGTATATTTGTGTGGCTTGTAATTACTGAATTGAGCTATCACTATTCTTGATAAACTCATTGACCCTCAAACGTAGGGGTAGACACATACAATACAACTGGGCACACCTTACGTATTTGTTTGTTTGTTTTATGTCCCTTTATTTTTTATATTGTTTTTGTAATATATTTTTGGGGGCACGTGCCCCCCCCCCCCCCTCCAAACCGTCGCTTTGCCACTGGCATCAACATATCCTAATCAAGTATCCAATGATCAAGTAACACATCAAGAATCTTATGATCAATAAATAGAGATTGTGCCCCAATGAATGGCATGCCCCGATCATTGCCACCACATTTGTATCTAGTAATAGGTTGATGAAATTGTCTTTGTTTATTTTGTTGTATTATTACAATTTTCTTAACATTCAATTATTCGGTTATTTAATTTCAGATGGATCGAACCCGGGGCGCATACCTGACTGCAGTCATTTATCTCACTGCTGTGTATCTCCAAGGTAATTCTGATATATTTATTGATTAGGGGTTTGTTTCATTAAAGAGACTTAGCTAGGACTGTTGTTTGGCTCGGAGCTAGGGTGGAATTATATTCGTTTGTGCAGCTTTGTTTAGGGCCTTAACGCGGAGTTAATTTCACCCTACCTCCGAGCTACGAGCATTTTATGAAAGAAGGCCCCGTTTCGTATTATATTTGGCATTCCCTATCGTTCCCATGCAGTAGGCAGTGGGTTATCTTGTCCCATATTACATTTTACATTTTTCATTATACTTAAAATAGGGCCCATCTGGTTCCCTGTAGCCAATGGGTTAATCTGCTCTGTATTAAATCTTGCAATCCCCATATAATTACTGCATTACCATGATTACTGAGCAGGTTCCAGCAGGTTGGGAAACAACCCACAAACAATTAAAACTATGCTTTCATCAACTACCACGTGAAAGGATTATATATCATGATATCATAGTTTAATCATGATTATAACTTAGGTGTTAATGTAGAGATTTTGACCAAAACTGCTTTGAAATGGACTAATTGAGTATTAAAGGTTAGAAATAAAACGATCTGTGATACAGATCAATTCAACCGCGATACGCTGTGTGCAACAGTGTCTTTGTCTTTTTAGCCCAGACTAAAGTTGTGCCACTGATGAGAATTCGGGCCATGATATCATCCAAAACAATTGTACAGCCACTTTGGTATATCTCAAACAATTTAGGATGTATGAATATTTTATTAAAGTATTGCAAAAATGGTGGGCCCCAACAATTATTCATATAAAATATATTATTTATTATCACAGCTGTTCCGGTACCAATTTTGATCGAACAAAGTTTAATTTGTCTTTAAACTTATGTGTTTTCTATAATATAACACGAAGTTTTTCATTACCTCATAATAAATACTTAGCGCTCTCTTAACTAAAACTGTACTATCCCTTTAATCCGTTTCCAGCGTAACAAAAAATATTAATGTATTATGCTGCAACAATATGCAATATAATATTGTATAACAAATAACCAACATAGAATGGTCAATTTCTGAACGCATGATGTGCACATTCCACGATGATTTAATGAAAACCCAACCATACTAATAAAACACTCGATCTCTATCGATTGAAAGACAATAATGTTTATGTAGACATCTGTAACACAGCGAATTAGTTGTGTTAAGTTGTGTGAAGTTGTGGTTCATATAGTACACTACTTTACACAACTATAATTCATATATTGCACAATTTACACAACTTTACACAACTCAGTTGCAGTGTATGCCTTTGTTAAACACTATACAGTGATATGGTTGGCATCTTGCATTGTAGTTTATTCATGCTATTTTTTTGTAATACAGTCGGAAGTCTGAACGTACGAATCGCCAATGCAGAGAGTACATCCGGGACATCAGACTCAGCTTCAACCGAACACACCTTTGCTGGATTAAAGAACCCTTGCAAACCGATACGTGGACCAGACGGCAACATGATCGATCTCGTCCCGGGCCTAGCGTTGGGAAACATTCCTAAGATCCCGGGATTTGAAAATCAACTGGTTTGTCGACTTCCAGGTGAATATATGACATGTTCGCATAAATATTCAGGAGTCATGAAGTTTGAAGCCAAAATTTCCGCGTCGCTGATATCTCAATACAATTCAGCAAAGGCTGTTTCGCCAACGCTTTACAATAGTAATTCTGACACATTGTCGGGTATATTTACGGCGTTTGTAAAAGGGATCTAGTAAAGTTGTCGACATGTTAAAAACGTGATGAATGGTTGGTGCAATGCAAATTAATGTTATCGGATATGTCCACTAGGTATCGTGTACAATTTCAAGTTAAAAGGACGTTATATTGCCGAGTAATGAGCAATAAATCGAAGTGATTTTCACTAAGTAAGTAACTGGTTGCGACTATCCAGTGGATATTTCAACATCTGATCTCTGAAATCGTAAATATCTTTTTAACGAAAGGGAAAATCGAACAAACAGAAACCTGTCCCATGCTTGTATTGTTATAGAGCAAGTTAACCGCTATAAGGGAACCGCTATAATTCCAACATGTTTTTTAGGATCTGGACAATTTTGCTAGATCCCTTTAATGTTACGTGAAACACAGTATGTGTACTCAATCTGTAACACAATGTATTCGTTCTTCTCAGTAGGGATGTGGACATCGATGCCATTCACTTCCGTAACATTACATGGGGGCCAGTCCGGTAAAATGTACTTGGAAGCTCTACCATATACTATACAAGAGGTGCATGATGCCTGTTTTTGTTCAATACATAAGATAGCACTGACCATTTTGTTTTATTTTATTGTCTTACAATCTCGCCTTTCAAACAGTAACTATTTGATACGTCGTAATTCGGGGCTCAGTAATTTAAATAGACCCGCTTGTTAACATTTTCAAAATAAATGTATTTCCATTTCATAAGGATTGTTCTTACCAACATGAGACCTGATGTGCTTACCCTTTATGGCAGCAGTTGTGTGTACATCAGGAAATCCAAATATTTAATTATACAGTACTAATCAGGAACAGCTGATCACCAGCTAGGTTATCAAACGGGATAGCGAAACAAATTCGAATATGTAAGTGAACCACGTCTATTATTATTAACTCTTAACGTGCCAGGGATTTGTGTGCATTGTGGCATTTGTGTGCATTGTAACTCGCACAAATGCGAGCTTGGCACGTTAGGAGTTAAATACATCCAGGGCCAATATGAAATAAATCCACACTATTACATTCGTTTGCGTGCCGATTCTTACCACTCGGCAGTTCATGAAAAAGGGCAACAACTGTTTTGCCCTTTCTGCAGCCCAAATGCGCGCTTTTTTTTCATTTTGTTTTGTTTGAATTTTTGATTTCTCAACAAGTAGGGGGATTCTGAATATATTATCGGCTCGGTATTTAAGTGATCTAGATGAAAACAAAATATAAATAAAAACGATATAATTAATTTCAACGATAATATTGGCCATTTTGCCCAGCGAAGTATAACACAACAAGTAAACACAAAATACAGAAAGGCATGCACTCGGTAAGTTTTCACGAATTACACAAACATTACGAATTCTAGTAATACATTTATCAAAATCGAATTAAATTTCTGCACAGTCTAGTGGTTCCCTTTGAGCCAGGCTGTATAGCTTAATGGTTCTGTCTAAATTTAATTTTAGATGAGAGTGATAAGTAATAAACAACATAATTTTGTCACTAAGTGTGGATATCTAAACAAACAAATAAATCATGAATTGAATAGTAGTCCGTAGTTGTCACTCCAAAGAATCTTAGCCCCATTATCTAAAGTTGGCTTCAAATTAGCTAAACTAGTGTGGTTTTATGAGTATGGGCCCAAATTATCTGGCCATGGCATGCATGGCATGCATATGGCATGGGACGAGAATTGAAGCGTATAATGTGAGTGAAATAATGTCTACATTTCTAAATTCAGAGAAACCTGCAGAGCCAGCCTCGAGCACTGCTAAACCATCGACTGGAGTCACTCGCTCGACGTCGAGCACCACGGAGACCTTGGGAGCAACGATGGGTATTATCACTAGAGCCGAGCCTACTTATCCGACTTCGACATCGCCGAAGACAACACTGCCTTCATGGTCACAATTGATTCGCCCTGTGTGTAAGAAAACGAAATACACTATTATATTTGACCATATAAATTTCACTATTGCAAACATAATTATAGAAATCTGAAAGATATTTTTAACTAATATCATTATAGAATTATCATACTTGCAAATCAATCGTGACTCTCAAATTGAATCCGTGTTCTCGGGTTCGAATTACGGGGAAACCTATTTTTTGTTTTTGCTTTTCTTATTTTCATTTATATTATATACTTCTGGACAGTTTTCCTATGATTGAAATATTTGAATAAATGAAAATTAATACAAACATGTTTTATCAGCATTAAATAACATAAGGGATCGGCAAGTATTACGAATATGCACGGTCATTATACCAACAACAAAAAAGTTTGTTTTTGTATTATTTATGATGATTGTCACAGCCCTCTTCAAGTTCGAGAATGACGTCATAGACAGATCCGGCTTCGCTTCTGACTCGGAAGTGAGCGTCAGCGGTTCGTTGACGTACGATGCAGGAATATGCGGTCAGGCGGCAATCTTCGACGGTAATTCTAAGGTAACCGTCCAGTCCTTCGATGGATACCCTTGGGGAATGAATATCAGCGTGAGCGTTTGGTTCAAGCGCAATGGCAACTGGAACACCTACAATGGTATTGTCAACAATGGATTAGAAGGTACGTATGGGAGCTGGGAGATCTATGTCTATGGATCCGGACCTAAAGGTGGTGGAACAGGAACGATCGCTTTGTCTGTTACACTAGACGAAGGATACAAACGAAGAGAACGGCTTCATTTAAAATATGTCGAAACCGGGGCTGACTGGAACCACGCAGTGATGACTTTTGACGGCAACCAGATGATCGATTATTTGAATGGTAATAAGCATACGAATGATGTCTGCTGTAACCGTGAAATTATAATGACTGGACAAAGGGCAGTCACCATTGGACAAGCCGGTGACGATGCTCCCGGGCAATACTACTTCGATGGCCTGATCGATGAGGTCCGCATCTACAGCTACACCTTATCCGAGTCTCAGGTCTATGACTTATACAACAACCCTTGTACTTAAATAGAGCATATAATTATGCTTACATTTCGACTATCTATACCGCCCCTCTCCCGTCAACAAGTTTATAATTTAGATGTTCCTGGAAAGTATTAGTATTAGACTACAAACTCAAACAAGACTACCAAAAGTCCTTTACAGGGCTACCACAGTCCTTTTCAGGACTAACCAAGACATACATGGAGTCCCCATTTTTAGGACCATCAATCCCTCCTTACTTTAACATGGTGTTACCGCAAACTTCTGAGTAAATTTATACTTGATCGGTTTCCTTAGTCCTTGTCCAAACGATGGCTGCGATGGGCTGCCAAGAGCTGCGACGAGCTGTAAATAAACAATATAAGTTATGAAGGGAAGATCATGTCCAAAATAACCTAACGCCAAAACGGAATGCAAATATCTCAATAAAGTCGGTATAAATCTCATTTATAGCCATAAATGAGTTTTGTGTATTACATTCCGTATAAAGTAAACCTTAGATCTAATGTATCGTGCTTAAAAAACCTAGATTCGGGCTGTTTATCCAACAATAGCACGACTGGTCACGATGGAACGCATCCGTCGTGCGTTTTTTTTTTCTCATCGCAGGTGATGGCACGATCGAAAATCGGGGTTTGACCATTTTCAAAATCCTAGCTGCGATCAATAAAACAGAGCCCACCCCCCCCCCCCCCTCCCCCCACCAGTACGCCAGTGCTTTTCATCAGGGTAATTTTTTCACCGAATGCAAGTACCATGACAAAATGTACTTCTAAAACTCAATATAGCCTATGTCTCGGTACTTTTTTGTGGATATTTAAAAAACAAATATGGCATGGATTATGAAGCAAAATATAACTGATGACAAGTGTATATACAGTTGTGTACGGTGTTGCCGTTTTTCATAATTTTGACTCAACTGTATGCAATCAATCATCAAGTCAATTGACTGGTCCCAGTGGCATAGCGTGATCAGATTGATGGGGGCGCGGGAGGGGGGGGAGGGGGTTGCACACACTTATTGGGGGCACACCTTATGTATATTTCTTTGTTTTTTCTCACTCGGGCAGTACATGTGTTTATGGAGAATGTGTACGTGTTATACCCCAAACAAATCTTCTGACATGTGTTCATTGACAGTGGCGTAGCTTCGGGGGGGGGGGGGGGGGGGGCACGGGGGCACGGGGGCACACCCTCCCAAAATAAGTATAGAAATGCACGGACGATGTGAGCGTATTTGAATGTGTGTGTGTGTGTGTGTGTGTGTAGGTTCGATTGTGTTTGTTTACTATCGCGGTCTAATCATCAGGAAGATGATCAAGTCACGATTTCTTTAATTTTAGTATTATCAAATTTTCCTCCAGGGTATGTACCAGATTGCAATATTTCGAGTGAAAAATCGCAAAAGCTCCCTACTGTGTGAGGGGGGACACCCACCTCCAACACCGCCCCCCCCCCCCCCCCCCTTGGGCGCTTCGCGCCATCGGGCTTGTTCTCTCCGCTCCCTCGCAGTTGTGCCCCCCCCCCTCCAATCCGTTGACCCTTGCTACGCCACTGTTCATTGATATATTTACAGGTAGTCAGAAGGCATGGAGGGTGTGTGTAAAGCATGAATTTTTATGTACATAGCCTGCCTAGAATACTCCCCAGAGAGTTGGAGATGTGCACCTCAAGTACAGGAAGGGTATGTGTGATATATTACGGTAAACGTTATAAAGCGCTAATTATGTGCGTCTTTAAGGTATAGTTGAGTTTTGGTAAAGAGAGTACAGTCTGGGTCAATCTTATTTCTGGTAACCCAAACCTACACAATTACATTACAAAGTAATACTTATAACTCTGCCATGCTCGAAAGTTATGAACAAACTTCTAGGTATAAAAAAGAGCCGTTACAACTCAAGAGGACGTTTTCTAAAAACTCACTGGTTTAAACCATTTTTGTAAAAATAATTGTGCATATTATGTTTTGTTAAAATAATTATTAAATAGAGAGATCATCAACAACTACTTAAAAACATCTTGTGTACATTTTTGAAAAGTGTAAGCATTTTTTGTTTGGCAACGGCATATTATTGAATTATTGTGGAACCCCAAACTAATAACAAATTGTTATATTTATGAATATTTCAGCCGTCTCTGAACCGATTTTGATCAAATAAAGTTTATTATGGCATTTAAATTGTATGCTCTTTAATATGTGACACTCGGATTGTCTTTAACTCGCAAAAACATTTTGTATGCAGCGCCCTCTATACCAAAACTCAACTATCCCTTTAATCTATAGATTGGTATAGCATGTACATTCTTATACTACACTGGGGAAAGTTGTAAATAAATGTATAAATATAGTAAAGTAAAAGTAAATGTATTATCATGTGGTATCATTTGATACACATTTAAATAAACATCGAATTAATGCAGTGGTTAGGCAAACATAGTTTCAGTGAATAGTCAAATAAGGAATAAAATACCCGTATTATTGTTACATTACTTCTATATAAAAGTACTTGTCATCGTCATTATTATCAGATTATTGCCATGTGTGTATAATTATAATAAACAGTTTGTACATGTGATGACTTGTACATACCTAAACGCCCCAAAAATTCTGAACCAGAAATAATTTAGGACAGGTCCAGAAAACACTCGGGACACAACATGTGTACATGAAAAATGTGTACTTGTTATACAAATTTTGTTCTCAACGTGAATATATATATATGTTTATAACATGGCGTTTATAATGTATATAAATTTTAATTACTACAGGTAAAATTGGTATTAGTAACGCATGTACATACTTATACAGCAGTAAAGTTGAAAATAAATGTGGATTTTTAGTAGAGTAAGAGTAGTTATTATGTCAGAATGTTTGAATGTATGCTGTATTTAAAGATAAGTCAAAATTTTACTCTTACTGTATATGTTTTTTGATGATTACATGATTATTATACATGATTTTATTGTACACTTACTTTCTTAAATTTCATTATATTGTGTAATTACTATTATTATGTAACAGAGCTGAAAACGCTGTATTGAGCGCTTTATGAATGCAAGCTATTATTATTATTATTCTGATTTGTTAATAACATTGTACAATTTAAAATACAATTAAATAAACAGCTAATTGAACACAGTGGAGCACGCTCCGGTGTGGCAAACACGTTTGAATTTAACAATGCTAAGTAATCTATGGAATAAGTATGTTATAACCCGTATTATTTGTACTCACTACTTCTAAGAATACTTGCCATCGTCATTATTATCAAATTATAGTCGTGTTTGTAATTAAATAGTTTGTTCATCATATAAATGATATCTGAATGCCCCCTCTGAATCGGAACTCATTCAGGACTGGTCCCCAAAACATTCGGGCAGTATTAGGTATAAATAATGGAGAATGCGTGTCATACCGACACGAGAAGTCATGAACGGGTTAGCCTGCTGGTAACCGCATATCGGTCCATGGCGTTTCTCACGAATATACCATTAACTATACTTGAGTGAATGTAAAAGCTAATGATAAATGTGGTATTCGATTTGTTTAAAGGGGTAGTTTAGTTTTGGTAGAGAGGGCACATCACAATTTTTTGGTGAGATAATGAAAACCTGAGTGTCGAATTTGAGAGAACATGCAATTTTAATGGCAGAATAAACTTTATTTGGTCAAAATCGGTCCAGAAACTGCTGAAATATCAATAAATATATTTGATCTTATAATTATTTGGGGCTCAAATAATTAGATGATTTTTTCAAAAAATTAAAAAAATGCTTACACTTTTTCAAAAAATTTCAAAAGCGTGTTTTAAATAGTTGTTGATCTATATACTTAATCATTATTTTAATAGAACATCACATGCATTATTTTGTATGAAAAATGGTTGAAACCAATGCCTTTTTAGAAAGTGCCCTCTTGTGTTTTAATGGCTCTTTTTGAATGATAACAGGCTTTTTACTTAGTCGTTTGTAATTTTGTATACTTTTCGAGCATACTATTAGTTTATAATGTTACTGTCCAGGTTTGGCTACTAAAGTTCAGCCTTACCAAAACTGTACTACCCCTTTAACACATAGCAACTGCATGTGTCAAGCAGACTCATTGCATCTAGCAGTTGTATTTCAAGGGGAAGTTTCACGAAATGCTAACGTGGATTGAACAGTGACGAGACCGCAATTAGTTTTTAGAAACCCAGCTTAGTGAAAGTTACAGCAAATTAATTTGGTATTTTCTATTTAAAAGATATGATTTCGTCAAGTTTTGTTTGCCGCCCCCTTTAGATAGTAATTTGCTAGAATCTGTACGTGATGCCAGAACACCCGTCTACTCACTTTTTAAGTAGATGTTCGTATAAAAGGAGAAGGATGATGCATTTTCACGAAAAGGGACATTTTGTGAACTTAGTTTTGTTTAAAATTCCAACTGCAGTTTGTCTTGTGTAACATCACATAAATAAAGCAAAGAGCCAACTATGGGGGCAGCATTACATTATTTAAATGGAAAACTGTGAAAAGTCATTAATCTCGATTAGATTAAACAAATCTGATCCAACTTTCGCTTTTTAAAATAGTGTTCCATTCACCCGATTTGCGTAAAAGTTTTTAGGAACTTCTCATGTATGGCATTACAGTCACACATGGCGTTAGTTAAGCATTCTTACGCTTCATAATTATAGTGGATTTTCGTATTTGTTCCAATTCCTCTTGGATACCATTTGACCAGTTAAGGAGATGTTAGTGCACTTGATCTTCTCTATCATATCTGACTATATGAGTATAGGGGGGGGGGGGGTGTACTTTCGGGGGACTGTCGCGAAAATGACATTTTGTGAAGTTAAATTTAATTGTACAATTCCAAATGGAGTTGTTCTTTTATGACATAGCAGATAAGAGCAAAGAGTTAACTACGGGGGCAAACAGTTGTAATACAAACCTCTTTTTGAATGATAACAGGCTTTTTACTTAGTCGTTTGTAATTTTGTATACTTTTCGAGCATACTATTAGTTTATAATGTTACTGTCCAGGTTTGGCTACTAAAGTTCAGCCTTACCAAAACTGTACTACCCCTTTAACACATAGCAACTGCATGTGTCAAGCAGACTCATTGCATCTAGCAGTTGTATTTCAAGGGGAAGTTTCACGAAATGCTAACGTGGATTGAACAGTGACGAGACCGCAATTAGTTTTTAGAAACCCAGCTTAGTGAAAGTTACAGCAAATTAATTTG